>JAIFGZ020000502.1:0-79366 GCA_019925245.2 Oryza australiensis | reverse complement strand
ATCGTGCCGCCGACCCCTTTTTTGCTCTTCTTTGCATTAGAGGCACTCGCGATCTCATTGGGAGTTAACTTCCTCTTGGTGCAAAGTTTCTTGATAGGTGGTTTACACTTAGCCTTCTACATCATCATCACATGATGACCGTTTTTCTGGATACTCTCCTCAGCTGTCTTTAGCATCCCATTCAATTCAGCCAAGGTATTATCCATATTGTTCATGTGATAATTTAATATGAATGGCTCGAAGCTCGGAGGGAGCGACTGGAGAATCACGTCTGTAGCCAACTCCTGGCTAAGAGGGAAACCTAGTTTCTCAAGACTCTCGATATAGCCAATCATCTTTATCACATGCGGACTGACGGGATTCCCCTCAACAAGCCTGCATGCCAACAAGGACTTTGAGGTGTTGAACCTCTCGGCCCGAGCTTGGTTCTCAAACATGCCACGCAGTCCCTGAATAATAGTGTGAACATCGCTGCTCTCATATTGCTTCTGAAGCTCAGAGGACATTGTAGCTAGCATGAGACAGCTTATATCTAGGGCATCATTAGTGTGCTTCTCGTAAGCCCTCCGTGCAGTTGCAGTAGCATTGTTAGGCAAATCATCCGGATAAGGTACTTCAAAAACGTACTCCTTACGCTCTTACTTTAGAACAATTCTTAAGTTGCGATACCAATCCATAAAGTTTGTTCCGTTTAATTTTTCCTTTTCGACAATAGATCGCAAATTAAAAGCACTGGGTGTAGTATTAGCTGCCATTATTCTACAACAGAAAAAGCAAAGTTTAGCACAATATTTATGCTATGTCTATTGTTAAACAATTTAACAAAAGACTCCCATTACGTATTTTACATCTTCCCTCTAGGTTACATATTGGGTCAAGATCCACATGTTAGTTAATTTCCAGTGAGCCTTGGCATCACTGCTAGAAAATTAATAACATCGGTAAGCAACACCTTGCTAATCACATCTCTATGTGACTCTTGTTGTTGGTGTGGCATCTCCATGCCCCGACGCCAACCTATGCCCCAAGGCCCAAAACTATTTTGATAGCCTTGTTAAGTCAACCAAATGTTCCTGCTGTATATGTCCGACATATACCCCCTTGTGTTATGATAGAGAATGGCACTCTGCTTTGGCAGACCCACCATTGACGAGCATAACGGTGACGGTGCAATATTTGGAAGGGCATCATTACTACTTAATTTTGCGAGGAATGCTATCCTATCAAACAAACATATCTCACATATGAAAGCAGGTAGAATAGCATATAATGAAATAGTATGGCCTGAAGGGTTACGCGGAAGCTACGCTAGCTGAAAACAAAAACTTTTCTACCACGCAAACCAGGAACACTTGCAAGTAAGGGCCGATAGATCGTTACCGATTGGAGTATGCAGCGGAAATAGCCAATCAGGGCTATCCGATCTGGAACTGTGCTGGCCGATGACAGCCAATTCCCGGGGACAGCCGATTCACTAATCACCCGATTCGCGGATGTAGCCGATTCGCCGAGTCGTCTGACCGCGTTCTCGCGCCTCGCTCCGATGCGCTCGACCGCAGCCGATCTACCGCAGCCGATTCGTAGCCGATTAACAGCGTGCAACGTAGCAGCGCCTCTACCGGTATCCACACGTCCGGGGACAGAACGCCGAACACCCGTGTGCTAACACGCGATGCAAGGCTAGGGTTTTGGCTCGGAAGTGGGAGGGTTTCCGTGGAGATAGATCTCGGCGACTTGTTGCACCAAGTCAGATTGATTTCGGCGCAATGCAAATCAATTGATCTACAACAGCTCTCCACCCCTCACCCCTTTATATAGAGTTGGCCGACTGGGACTAGTGGATGATCAAGACTCTATTTTGAATCGGATCCTATCCGAATCTCACAGAGTTGGCCGCCCATACGTCGTAAGCCCATAGAACTTTATCCAATCGGATCCCTATCCGATCGAACCGTATCCGAGTCCAACTCTAATAATTATTCCATCCCCTTAAGCGTGCGACCACTGTAGGTTCGGTATACTCGGTTTCGGCTATAGTCTAACTTAGCCGACCGTCGGCTCGAGTCCAACTCAGCCGACCTATCACATGGCGCCTAGCGGCATATATTGACACCATAGTATACAAGAATATAATATCGGCTCTGAACCTGTAATGTGTACACAAATCCCTTTGACTCACGATACCAATTAAGCTATAGGCAAGATGTGTGTCATTCCTTCAATAGCTTAACCATTCACTCGAACCGTATTGGATTATCTGTCTGTTGATTGACTCCTCCATAAACTTAGCATGGCCATGTATTTCCATAATCCATTACCTCGAGGGGCCCAGAGATATCTCTCCAAAGGAGGGGCAAATTCCATCTTGATCACTCACATCCCACTCCATGTTTCATAGCAAACCCGAAAACTACCTTTATAACTACCCAGTTACGAAATAGCGTTTGGTAGTCCCAAAGTAGGCTACTACACATGTTGGAATCCATGGTGATCTCAGGTCTAAGTACTATGTACAACATTACCTGAGACCAACTAATGACACATTAATTCCTGTAGTGTCTCATGGTGGGTCTATCCAACAATGTGTTCTCTAACACATCTGTCCATGTTTATTGATTTGGTATCTCCATACCCATGATCTATGAGACATGATCATCAATCAATAAACATGCCGATCTTAGAATCATATTTGTTCCAACAATATGACATTTGATCGGGGATCGTTTAGAAATAGATTCATACATAAAGAGTCTCATAAATAAGTCACGTACTTATTGATCAATACAAGATGTCTATTTCATGGAACTGAATAACACTTTATTCATAAATACATAAACATTGACGTGATATCCAACATCTCCATGTTGCCTCTAGGGCATACCACTAACAGAAACTTGGCGTAAAAACGTCCTAAAGGCGATCCATGTGTCACAACACATCGGCTAACCTGACTCGGCACAAACATAGCTGAATCAGGAGTTGATCCACACACTTGGGTAATACTTCTTTAGATATTTGTCATTTAGAGCCCTTCCGAATACCTCTCCATCCAACCCTTGTAGCATATAGGCTCCTTTTGAGATGCATTTGTGGATCTAGAAAGGCCCCTCCCAATTTGATGACCACTTGCCGAATTTATTATCCCTTGATCCAATCGGCAATATCAACTTCCAAAGGAGTTCGCCCTCTTCAAAAGACTTAGGCACAACCTTCTTGTTATAATGACGGGGTACTCGTTCCTTATCTCTTGTTACCTTTTCCAAGGCCCTCATCCGTGACAACACCAGATCTTCTGATTCATCTACCATCAGGTTGTAGTAATCATCGGCTGAGGGAGAGGTTTTGTCAGCGGATCGGCTATGTTGAGATCCGTGTGCACTTTGCATATCTTGACATCACCTCTGTCCACTACCTCGCGGATGAGATGATATCGCCGAAGTATGTGTTCGTTCTTCTGATGTGACCTCGACTCCTTGGCTTGCGCAATGGCTCCACTATTATCACAATAGAGAGACATTGGACCAGTCGTACTAGTCATCACACCAAGCTCAGAAACGAATTTCTTGATCCAAACAGCCTCCTTTGCAGCTTAGAAGCAGCAATGTACTCGGCCTCCGTTGTAGAATCAGCAACAGTATCCTGCTTGGAACTCTTCCAGCTGACTGCGCCTCCGTTTAGGCAGAACACGAACCCAGATTGCGATCTATAATCATCCTTGTCTGTTTGGAAGCTAGCATCGGTGTAACCACTTACAACGAGCTCTTCTTCACCTCCATAGACTAGGAACATATCCTTAGTTCTTCTCAAGTACTTAAGGATATTCTTTACGGCAGTCCAGTGACCTTCACCTGGATCTGACTGGTATCTGCTCATAACACTCAAAGCGTACGAGACATCTTGGCGTGTACAAAGCATGGCATACATGATGGATCCAATTGCCGAAGCATATGGAACCATACCCATCTTATTCCGCTCATCATGTGTCTGAGGACACTGATTCTTGCTAAGATTAATGCCATGTGACATGGGCAAGAAACCTTTCTTGGAATCATGCATGTTGAACATTTTCAACACCTTGTCAATGTATGTACTTTGGCTTAATCCAATTAGCCTCTTGGATCTATCTCTATAGATCCGAATGCCCAATATGTATGCTGCCTTCCCTAAGTCTTTCATGGAAAAACTATTTTTCAATGAAGACTTGACGGATTCTAGCATAGGGATATCATTTCCAATCAGTAATATGTCATCCACATATAAGATTAGAAATACAATTGCGCTCCCACTGACCTTTTTGTAAACACAGGCCTCTTCTTCATTTTTGATGAAACCAAACCCTTTGATTACTTCATCAAAACGAATATTCCAACTCCGAGATGCTTGCTTCAATCCATAAATGGATTTCTATAGCTTGCATATCTTTCCAGGCGATTCTGGATCGACAAAACCCTGAGGTTGTATCATGTATACATCCTCGCTTAGGTTTCCATTCAGGAAAGCCGTTTTGACATCCATCTTCCATATCTCATAATCGAAATATGCAGCAATCGCTAGGATAATCCGAATAGATTTAAGCATTGCGACGGGCGAGAAGGTTTTATCATAATCAACTCCTTGAATCTGTTTAAAACCTTTCGCCACCAATCGCGCCTTATAGATGTGAACATTTCCATCCATATCGGCCTTTTTCTTAAAAACCCATTTGCACTCAATGGTTTTGACACCATCAGGTGGATCAACCAAGTCCAAACTTGATTGTCGTACATGAATTCTATTTTGGATTTCATGGCTCCAAGCCACTTGTTGGAATCGGGTCCCACCATCGCTTCCTCATAGGTCTTAGGTTCATCGTTGTCCAACAACAATATATCACGTTGTTCGCACTGTGTACCTTTCAGTGCACGACGTGATCTTTCGACTCCGTGGAGCGGTGTATCTACAACCGGTGGCGCAACACTTTGCTCCTCCCTTGTGGTTCCGTGGTCGCGAAACGTTTTACGGTGTTTCTTGAACTTCTTCAAGATGCACCTGCTCCCACTAACCCTTCTTGAAAGAAACTCTTTCTCCAAGAAGATACCGTGTCGGGCGACAAACACTTTGCCTTGTTCCCGATTATAAAAGTAATATCCCTTAGTTTCCTTAGGATATCCCACAAAGAAGCACTTGTCGATTTGGGTGTGAGCTTGTCGGATCAAACGTTTTACATAAGCTTCGCATCCCCAAATTTTGAGAAAAGACAAACTAGGGGTTGCCCGTCCATATCTCATATGGTGTCTTTTCAAGCGACTTAGATGGAACTCTATTTAGTGTGAGCGCAGTGTTTCAAGAGCATATCCCCGGAAGAATAACGGAAGATCACTTTGGCTCATCATGGACCGCACCATGTCCAACAAGGTGCGATTTCGCCGTTCGGACACTCCGTTCCATTGTGGAGTTCCTGGCGGAGTCAACTGTGGAACAATTCCACAATCTTTCAGATGATTACCAAACTCTTGGCTCAAGTATTCCCCTCCACGATTTGATCGTATAAACTTGATTGTTTTCCCTAAATGATTTTGTACTTCATTCTGGAATTCTTTGAACTTTTCAAAGGATTCGGACTGATGCCTCATTAAGTAGATATAACCATACCTACTAAAGTCATCGGTAAAGGTAATTAAGTACGATAACCACCTCGGCCGTTGAGCTCATTGGTCCACATACATCGGTATGTACGAGTGCCAACAAGTCACTTGCTCTCTCACTGTGTCCCGTGAAAGGTGCCTTTGTCATCTTACCAAGTAAACAAGACTCACATGTCTCAAATGATTCAAAATCAAAAGAGTGAAGCAATCCATCCTTATGGAACTTCTCCATGCGTTTCTTATTTATATGGCCTAAGCGACAATGCCAGATAAACGTGGGGTTTGTATCATTAGAGAGTTGCCTTTCTGTGTTAATGTTATAGATGGGAGACGCTTCAAGATTCAAAACGTATAATCCATTCACCAATGGAGCATGAAAATAGAACATATCTCTGAGAATTCAATATGATACAGCCAAGGTTCCATCCATACTGTTCATGTGATAATTCAATATGAATGGCTCGAAGCTCGGAGGGAGCGACTGGAGAATCACATCAGTAGCCAACTCTTGGCTAAGGGAAAAACCTAGTTTTTCCAGACTCTCAATATAGCCAATCATTTTTATCACATGCGGACTGACGGGATTCCCCTCAACAAGCCTGCACGCAAACAAGGACTTCGAGGTGTTGAACCTCTCGGCCCGAGCTTGGTTCTCAAACTTACCACGCAGTCCCTGAATAATAGTGTGAGCATCGCTTGCTCTCATATTGCTTCAAGCTCGGGGGACATTGTAGCTAGCATGAGGCTGCTTATATCTAGGGCATCATTAGTGTGCTTCTCGTAAGCCCTCCGTGTAGTTGCACCGGCATTATTAGGCAAATCCTCGGGATAAGGTACTTCAAGAACGTACTCCTTACGCTCTTGCTTGAGAACAATTCTCAAGTTGCGATACCAATCCATAAAGTTTGTTCCATTTAGTTTTTCCTTTTCGAGAATAGATCGCAAATTAAAGGTACTGAGTGTAGTATGAGCCACCATTTATTCTACAACAGAAAAAGCAAAGTTTAGCATAATGTTTATGCTATGTCTATTGTTAAACAATTTAACATTAGACTCCCATTACGTATTTTACACCTTCTCCCTAGGTTACGTATTGGGTCAAGATCCACATGTTAGTTAATTTCTAGTGAGCTTTGGCATCACTGCTAGAAATTTAATAACATCGATAAGCAACTCCTTGCTAATCACATCTCTATGTGACTCTTTTTGTTGGTGTGGCATCTCCATGCCCCGGCGCCAACCTATGCCCCAAGGCCCAAAACTGTTTTGATAGCCTTGTTAAGTAAACCAAATACTCCTGCATGTATATGTCTGACATATACCCCCTCGTGTTATGATAGAGAATGGCACTCTGCTTTGGCAGACCCACCATTGACGAGCATAACGGTGACGGGTGCAACATTTGGAAGGACATCATTACTACTTAATTTTGAGAGGGATGCTATCCTATCAAACAAACATATCACATATATGAAAGCAGGTAGAATAACATTAAATAGTATGGCTCCCTTCACATGTTGATCTCCATCTCCATGCCGGTGTAGAGGATCTCCATCTTCATCACCGTTCTTCCGAGTGCCGAATGCTTGATTTCTTCAAACTAAGCTACTACTATAGAAGCTCTAATTGAAGATTACATCGACTCGCAGGTCATGAAAGAATATTACAAGCATTGCACGTATGAAAGAATATTACAGGGATTGCACATATGAAAGAATATTACATGTATCACATGCATCTCATACATACGATAGGGCCATCTCAAAGCATTCTCTGCAAAAACAAGTTAGGCGTAGAACGTTTTCTACCTATCGCAGAGAAACGGCATCGAGACGACCTATAAAGGGGTACGCACACGGTGGTCCTGCTAGCCAGTTAGCGGGCGGCGCCCAGAACACCACACAAAATTCATAGATCCAATCTATGAAATCGCTTACGGAAACCATGTCGGCATAATCATATTATGTCGTCCCGATACACTATCAAGGGAGATGGTTTGCGTAGACGCGAGGCAGCAAACAAGATCGGACTACGAGATAGCTTCGGCATAATCACATTATACCGTTCCGATACACTATCAAGGAACGCTATCTCGAACCCGACTCAAACCGAGTTCTATGGATATTGCTTCGACGTAATCACATTACGCCGTTCCGATACACTATCAAGGAACGCAATTACCATTAACTCTCCTCAACCGATCCCGTAAAACCGATTGATCTAATCAACCCGTGCGCAAAACTTGTTCCAGATCCAATCTAAAACCCGAACTAAGCAAGATTAGCTCTGATACCACTGAAGGGTTATGCGGAAGCTACGCTAGCCGAAAACAAAAACTTTTCTACCGCGCAAACCAGGAACACTTGCAAGTAAGGGCCGATAGATCGTTACCGATTGGAGTATGCAGCGAAAATAGCCAATCAGGGCTATCCGATCTGGAACTGTGTTGGCCGATGACAGTCGATTCCCGGGGACAGCCGATTCACCAATCAGCCGATTCGCGGATGTAGCCGATTCGCCGAGTCGTCTGACCGCGTTCTTGCGCCTCACTCCGATGCGCTCGACCGCAGCCGATCTACCGCAGCCGATTCGTAGCAGATCAACAGCGCGCAACGTAGCAGCGCCTCTACCGGTATCCACACGTCCGGGGACAGAACGCCGAACACCCGTGTGCTAGCACGCGATGCAAGGCTGGGGTTTTGCCTCGGAAGTGGGAGGGTTTTTCGTGGAGATAGATCTCGGCGACTTGTTGCACCAAGTCGATTGATTTCGGCGCAATGCAAATCAATTGATCTACAGCAGCTCTCCACCCCTCACCCCTTTATATAGAGTTGGCCGACTGGGACTAGTGGCCGATCAAGACTCTATTTTGAATCGGATCCTATCCGAATCTCACAGAGTTGGCCGCCCATACGTTGTAAGCCCATAGAACTCTATCCGATCGGATCCCTACCCGATCGAGCCGTATCCAAGTCCAACTCTAATATCTATTCCATCCCCTTAAGCGTGCGACCCTGTAGGTTCAGGTATACTCGGTTTTGGCTATAGTCTAACTTAGCCGACCGTCGGCTCGAGTCCAACTCAGCCGACCTGTCAACAGCGGCGCCTAGTAGCACATATTGACACCATAGTATATAAGAATATAATATCGGCTCTGAACCTGTAATGTGTACACAAATCCCTTTGCCTCACGATACCAATTAAGCTATAGGCAAAATGTGTGCCATCCCTTCAATAGCTTAACCGTATTGGATTATCTGTCTGTTGATTGACTCCTCAATCAACTTAGAATGGCCATGCATTTCCATAATCCATTACCTCGAGGGGCCCAGAGATATCTCTCCAAAGGTGGGGCAAATTCCATCTTGATCACTCACATCCCACTCCATGTTTCATAGCAAACCCGAAAACTACCTTTATAACTACCCAGTTACGGAATAGCGTTTGGTAGTCCCAAAGTAGGCTACTACACATGTTGGAATCCATGGTGATCTCAGGTCTAAGGACTTTGTACCAACATTACCTGAGACCAACTAATGGCACATTAATTCCTGTAGTGTCTCATGGTGGGTCTATCCAACAATGTGTTCTCTAACACATATGTCCATGTTTATTGATTTGGTATCTCCATACCCATGATCTATGAGACATGATCATCAATCAATAAACTTGCCGATCTTAGAATCATATTAGTTCCAATAATATGATATATGATCAGGGATCATTTAAAAATAGATTCATACATATCGAGTCTCATAAATAAGTCACGTACTTATTGATCAATACAAGATGTCTATTTCATGGAACTGAATAACACTTTATTCATAAATACATAAACATTGACATGATATCCAACATCTTCATGTTGCCTCTAGGGCATATCGCTAACACCTTCACATGGTGATCTCCATCTCCATACCGGTGTAGAGGATCTCCATCTTCATCACCGTTCTTCCAAGTGCCGAATGCTTGATTTCTTCAAACTAAGCTACTACTATAGAAGCTCTAATTGAAGATTACTCGACTCGTAGGTTGTGAAAGAATATTACAAGCATTGCATGTATGAAAGAATATTACAGGGATTGCACATATGAAAGAATATTACACGCATCACATGCATCTCATACATACAATAGGGCCACACCATCTCAAAGCATTCTCTGCATAAACAAGTTAGGCGTAGAACATTTTCTACCTATCGCAGAGATACGACATCGAGACGACCTATAAGAGGGTACGCACACGGCGGTCTCGCTAGCCGGTTAGCGGGCGGGAGGTCGAGGGGGAAGCCGCCTGAAGGGTTACGCGGAGGCTACGCTAGCCGAAAACAAAAACTTTTTACCGCGCAAACCAGGAACACTTGCAAGTAAGGCCCGATAGATCGTTACCGATTGAGTAGAGTGCAGCGGAATAGCCAATCGGGGCAATCCGATCCGGAACGTGTGTAGCCGATTCCGGAGACGCGATTCGCCAATCGCCGATTCGAGTCGTCCGGCCGCGTTCTCACGCCTCGCTCCGATGCGCCCGACCGCAACCGATTCCACCACAGCCGATCCCTCCGATTGGAGCCGATCCGAAGCCGATCAACAGCGCGCAACGTAGCAGTGCCTCTACCGGTATCCACATGTCCGGGGACAGAACGCCGTACACCCGTGTGCTAGCACGCGATGCAAGGCTAGGGTTTGGCTTGAAAGTGGGGAGGGTTTCCGTGGAGATTGATCTCGACGACTTCTGTTGCACACGATGCAATTGACGTGTCGCAGCTCTCCACCCCTCCCTCCTTTATATAGAGTTGGCCGACGGGACTAGTGGCCGATCAGGACTCTATTTCAAATCGGATCCTATCCGAATCTCATAGAGTCGGCCGCCCATATGTCGTATGACCATAGGACTCTATCCGATCGGATCCCTATCCGATCGAGCCGTATCCGAGTCCAACTCGAATGCCGTTCTTATCCCCTTAAGCGTGCGACCACAGTAGGTTCAGGTATACTCGGTCTCGGCTATAGTCTAACTTAGCCGATCGTCGGCTCGAGTCCAACTCAGCCGACCCGTCACACGGCGCCTAGCACATATTGACACCATAGTATACAAGAATATAATATCGGCTCGAACCTGTAATGTGTACACAAATCCCTTTGCCTCACGATACCGGTTAAGCTATAGGCAAGATGTGTGCCATCCCTTCAATAGCTTAACCTTTCACTCGAACCGTATTGGATTATCGTCGTTGATTGACTCCTCAATCAACTCAGCATGGCCATGCATTTCCATAATCCAAGTACCTCGAGGGGCCCGAGATATCTCTCCAAAGGAGGGGTAAATTCCATCTTGATCACTCACATCCCACTCCATGTTTCATAGCAAACCCGAAAACTACCTTTATAACTACTCGATTCTGAGAATAGCGTTTGGTAGTCCCAAAGTAGGCTACTACACATGTTGGAATCCATGGTGATCTCGAGGTCTAAGCACTTTGTACCAACACTACCGAGACCAACTAATGGCACATTAATTCCGTAGTGTCTCATGGTGGGTCTATCCAACAATGTGTTCTCCAACACATGTGTCCATGTTTATTGATTTGGTATCTCCATACCCATGATCTATGAGACATGATCATCAATCAATAAACATGCCGATCTTAGAATCATATTTGTTCCAATAATATTATATATGATCGGGGATCATTTTGAAATAGATTCATACATATCGAGTCTCATAAATAAGTCACGTACTTATTGATCAATACAAGATGTCTATTTCATGGAACCGAATAACACTTTATTCATAAATACATAAACATTGACGTGATATCCAACATCTCCATGTTGCCTCTAGGGCATATCACTAACAATCTCCCACTTGCACTAGAGTCAATCATGTAAGTATCTAATACCCATTGCTCTTGTGTGCGCCTCATGCTTCGGTGAGGAGAGGTTTTGTCGGCGGATCAGCTATAGTTGAGATCCGTGTGCACTTTGCATATCTTGACATCACCTCTGTCCACTATCTCGCGGATGAGATGATATCGCCGAAGTATGTGTTTGGACTTCGATGTGACCTCGGCTCCTTGGCTTGCGCAATGGCTCCACTATTATCACAATAGAGAGACATTGGACCGCGTACTAGTCATCACACCAAGCTCGAAACGAATTTCTTGATCCAAACAACCTCCTTTGCAGCTTCCGAAGCAGCAATGTAATCGGCCTCCGTTGTAGAATCGCAACGTATCCCTTGGAACTCTTCCAGTGATGCGCCTCCGTTCGGCGAACACGAACCCGATTGCGATCTATAATCATCCTTGTCCGTTTGGAAGCTAGCATCGGTGTAACCACTTACAACGAGCTCTTCTTCACCTCCATAGACTAGGAACATATCCTTAGTTCTTCTCAAGTACTTAAGGATATTCTTTACTGGCATCCAGTGACCTTCACTGGATCCGACGGTATCTGCTCGTAGCACTCAAAGCGTACGAGACATCTGGGCGTGTACAAAGCATGGCATACATGATGGATCCAATTGCCGAAGCATATGGAACCATACCCATCTTATTCCGCTCATCATGTGTCCGAGGACACGACTCTTGCTAAGATTAGTGCCATGTGACATGGGCAAGAAACCTTTCTTGGAATCATGCATGTTGAACATTTTCAACACCTTGTCAATGTATGTACTTTGGCTTAATCCAATTAGCCTCTTGGATCTATCTCTATAGATCCGAATGCCCAATATGTATGCTGCCTTCCCTAAGTCTTTCATGGAAAAACTATTTTTCAATGAAGACTTGACGGATTCTAGCATAGGGATATCATTTCCAATCAGTAATATGTCATCCACATATAAGATTAGAAATACAATTGTGCTCCCACTGACCTTTTTGTAAACACAGGCCTCTTCTTCATTTTTGATGAAACCAAACCCTTTGATTACTTCATCAAAACGAATATTCCAACTCCGAGATGCTTGCTTCAATCCATAAATGGATTTCTGTAGCTTGCATATCTTTCCAGGCGATTCTGGATCGACAAAACCCTGAGGTTGTATCATGTATACATCCTCGCTTAGGTTTCCATTTAGGAAAGCCGTTTTGACATCCATCTTCCATATCTCATAATCGAAATATGCAGCAATCGCTAGGATAATCCGAATAGATTTAAGCATTGCGACGGGCGAGAAGGTTTCATCATAATCAACTCCTTGAATCTGTTTAAAACCTTTCGCCACCAATCGCGCCTTATAGATGTGAACATTTCCATCCATATCGGCCTTTTCTTAAAAACCCATTTGCACTCAATGGTTTTGACACCATCGGGTGGATCAACCAAGTCCAAACTTGATTGTCGTACATGAATTCTATTTTGGATTTCATGGCTCCAAGCCACTTGTTGGAATCGGGTCCCACCATCACTTCCTCATAGGTCTTAGGTTCATCGTTGTCCAACAACAATATATCACGTTGTTCCGCTGTGTACCTTTCGGGTGCACGACGTGATCTTTCGACCTCCGTGGGCTGGTGTATCTACAACGGTGGCGCAACACTTTGCTCCTCTGTTGTGGTTACGTGGTCGCGAAACGTTTTCGGTGTTTCTTGAACTTCTTCAAGATGCACCCTGCTCCCACTAACCCTTCTTGAAAGAAACTCTTTCTCCAAGAAGATACCGTGTCGGGCGACAAACACTTTGCCTTGTTCCCGATTATAAAAGTAATATCCCTTAGTTTCCTTAGGATATCCCACAAAGAAGCACTTGTCGATTTGGGTGTGAGCTTGTCGAGTAAACGTTTTACATAAGCTTCGCATCCCCAAATTTTGAGAAAAGACAAACTAGGGGTTGCCCTGTCCATATCTCATATGGTGTCTTTTCAACCGACTTAGATGGAACTCTATTTAGTGTGAGCGCAGTTGTTTCAAGAGCATATCCCCGAAAGGATAACGGAAGATCACTTTGGCTCATCATGGACCGCACCATGTCCAACAAGGTGCGATTTCGCCGTTCGGACACTCCGTTCCATTGTGGAGTTCTGGCGGAGTCAACTGTGGAACAATTCCACAATCTTTCGATGATTACCAAACTCTTGGTTCAAGTATTCCCCTCCACGATTTGATTGTATAAACTTGATTGTTTTCCCTAAATGATTTTGTACTTCATTCGGAATTCTTTGAACTTTTCAAAGGATTCGGACGATAGCCTCATTAAGTAGATATAACCATATCTACTAAAGTCATCGGTAAAGGTAATGAAGTACGATAACCACCTCGGCCGTTGAGCTCATTGGTCCACATACATCGGTATGTAAGAGTGCCAACAAGTCACTAGCTCTTTCACGTGTCCCGTGAAAGGTGCCTTTGTCATCTTACCAAGTAAACAAGACTCACATGTCTCAAATGATTCAAAATCAAAAGAGTGAAGCAATCCATCCTTATAGAGCTTCTCCATGCGTTTCTTATTTATATGGCCTAAGCGACAATGCCGGATAAACGTGGGGTTTATATCATTAGAGAGTTGCCTTTCGTATTAATGTTATATATGGGAGACGCTTCAAGATTCAAAATGTATAATCCATTCACCAATGGAGC
This sequence comes from Oryza australiensis, assembly GCA_019925245.2. Lineage (NCBI taxonomy): Eukaryota > Viridiplantae > Streptophyta > Magnoliopsida > Poales > Poaceae > Oryza > Oryza australiensis. The sequence goes on along the minus strand of JAIFGZ020000502.1, from coordinate 65,164 downwards.
ATGAAAATAGAACATATCTCGAGATATTGAACAACCATTGTCCGTTGATCTAAAATCATATCATTCCGCTTGCAAACATGAAGCGGAAATAACGTTTTGACATAGTGTTGGAACACAATAACAATTATTCAATTCCAAAACTAATCCTGAAGGTAGATGAAGTGGTCTGTGCGCGACAAGATCCAGCAACGCTTGCTCCATTGCCGACGCGCGGGTTCACCTCGCCCCTTCTCAATCCTCTACTTCTTCTCATTCCCGCAACGATTTGCAAATATGAGCTACGATCCGGTATCAAATACCCAAGAGTCGTAGGTGAAGTAGCAAGATTAATGTCTATAACATTAATACCGAAGCGAAGTCGTACTTTGCTTCTTTTTGAGATCCTCCATGTACTTCTTGCAGTTCCTCTTCCAATGGCTGTCTCCTTGCAATAGAAGCAAACGGCATCGATGCCGCCGACCCCTTCTTGCCCTTCTTTGCATTGGAGGCACTTGCGATCTCATCGGGAGTTAACTTCCTCTTGGTTCAAAGTTTCTTGACAGTGGTTTGCGCTTTGCCTTCGCATCATCATCACATGATGATCGTTTTCTGGATACTCTCCTCATTTGTCTTTAGCATTCCATGCAATTCAGCCAAGGTTCTATCCATATTGTTCATGTGATAGTTTAATATGAATGGCTCGAAGCTCGGAGGGAGCGGCGGAGAATCACATCGGTAGCCAACTCTTGGCTAAGGGAAAACCTAGTTTTTCCGGACTCTCGATATAGCCAATCATCTTTATCACATGCGGACGACGGGATTCCCTCAACAAGCCTGCACGCAAACAAGGACTTTGAGGTGTTGAACCTCTCGGCCCGAGCTTGGTTCTCAAACATACCACGCAGTCCCGAATAATAGTGTGAGCATCGCTCCTCTCATATTGCTTCGAAGCTCGGGGGACATTGTAGCTAGCATGAGACCTTATGTCTAGGGCATCATTAGTGTGCTTCTCGTAATCTCTCCGTGCGGTTGCGGTGGCATTATTAGGCAAATCCTCGGATAAGGTACTTCAAGAACGTACTCCTTACGCTCTTGCTTGAGAACAATTCTCAAGTTGCGATACCAATCCATAAAGTTTGTTCCATTTAATTTTTCCTTTTCGAGAATAGATCGCAAATTAAAGGTACTGGGTGTAGTATTAGCCACCATTTATTCTACAACGAAAAAGCAAAGTTTAGCACAATGTTTATGCTATGTCTATTGTTAAACAATTTAACATTAGACTCCCATTACGTATTTTCCACCTTCCCTCTAGGTTACGTATTGGGTCAAGATCCACATGTTAATTAATTTTCTAGTGAGCTTTGGCATCACGCTAGAAGATTAATAACATCGGTAAGCAACTCCTTACTAATCACACATCTCTATGTGACTCTTGTTGTTGGTGTGGCATCTCCATGCCCGGCCCCAACCTATGCCCCAAGGCCCAAAACTGTTTTGATAGCCTTGTTAAGTAAACCAAATGCTCCTGCATGTATATGTCGACATATACCCCTCGTGTTATGATAGAGAATGGCACTCTGCTTTGACAGACCCACCATTGACGAGCATAACGGTGACGGGTGCAACATTTGGAAGGGCATCATTACAACTTAATTTTGCGAGGATGCTATCCTATCAAACAAACATATCACATATGAAAGCAAGAAGAATAGCATATAGTGAAATAGGATGGCCCCCTTCACATGGTGATCTCCATCTCCATGCCGGTGTAGAGGATCTTCATCTTCATCACCGTTCTTTCGAGTGCCGAATGCTTGATTTCTTCAAACTAAGCTACTACTATAGAAGCTCTAATTGAAGATTACATCGACTCGCAGGTCGTGAAAGAATATTACAAGCATTGCACGTATGAAAGAATATTACGGGGATTGCACATATGAAAGAATATTACATGCATCACATGCATCTCATACATCTCATACATACAATAGGGCCATACCATCTCAAAGCATTCTCTGCAAAAACAAGTTAGGCGTAAAACGTTTTCTACTTATCGCAGAGCTACGGCATCGAGACGACCTATAAGGGGGTACCACACGAAATTGATAGATCTAATCTATGAATTCGCTTACGGAAACCATGTCGGCATAATCATATTATGCCGTCCCGATACACTATCAAGGGAGATGGTTTGCGTAGGCGCGAGGCAGCTAACAAGATCGGACTACGAGATAGCTTCGGCATAATCACATTATACCGTTCCGATACACTATCAAGGAACGCTATCTCGAAGCCGACTCAAACCGAGTTCTATGGATATTGCTTCGACGTAATCACATTACGCCGTTCCGATACACTATCAAAGAACGCAATTACCATGAACTCTCCTCAACAAATCCCGTAAAACCGATTGATCTAATCAACCCGTGCACAAAACTTGTTCCAGATCCAATCTAAAACCCGAACTAAGCAAGATTAGCTCTGATACCACTGAAGGGTTACGCGGAGGCTACGCTAGCCGAAAACAAAAACTTTTACCGCGCAAACCAGGAACACTTGCAAGTAAGGGCCGATAGATCGTTACCGATTGGAGTAGAGTGCAGCGGAATAGCCAATCAGGGCAATCCGATCCGGAACAGTGTAGCCGATTCCTGGAGACAGCCGATTCGCCAATTAGCCGATTCGAGTCGTCCGGCCGCGTTCTCACGCCTCGCTCCGATGCGCCCGACCACAGCCGATTCCACCACAGCCGATCCCTCCGATTGGAGCCGATCCGAAGCCGATCAACAGCGCGCAACGTAGCGGCGCCTCTACCGGTATCCACACGTCCGGGGACGAACGCCGTACACCCGTGTGCTAGCACGCGATGCAAGGCTAGGGTTTGGCTTGAAAGTGGGGAGGGTTTCCGTGGAGATTGATCTCGACGACTTCTGTTGCACACGATGCAATTGACGTGTCGCAGCTCTCCACCCCTCCCTCCTTTATATAGAGTTGGCCGACTGGGACTAGTGGCCGATCGGGACTCTATTTCAAATCGGATCCTATCCGAATCTCATAGAGTCGGCCGCCCATACGTCGTATGACCATAGGACTCTATCCGATCGAGCCGTATCCGAGTCCAACTCGAATGCTGTTCTTATCCCTTAAGCGTGCGACCACTGTAGGTTCAGGTATACTCGGTCTCGGCTATAGTCTAACTTAGCCGATCGTCGGCTCGAGTCCAACTCAGCCACCAGTCAACGGCGGCGCCTAGCGGCACATATTGACACCATAGTATACAAGAATAATATTTGGTTCGAACCTGTAATGTGTACACAAATCCCTTTGCCTCACGATACCGGTTAAGCTATAGGCAAGATGTGTGCCATCCCTTCAATAGCTTAACCTTTCACTCGAACCGTATTGGATTATCGTCGTTGATTGACTCCTCAATCAACTCGGCATGGCCATGTATTTCCATAATCCGTACCTCGAGGGCCCGAGATATCTCTCCAAAGGAGGGGTAAATTCCATCTTGATCACTCACATCCCACTCCATGTTTCATAGCAAACCCGAAAACTACCTTTATAACTACCCGAGTTACGTAATAGCGTTTGGTAGTCCCAAAGTAGGCTACTACACATGTTGGAATCCATGGTGATCTCGGGTCTAAGGACTTTGTACCAACACTACCTGAGACCAACTAATGGCACATTAATTCTGTAGTGTCTCATGGTGGGTCTATCCAACAATGTGTTCTCCAACACATGTGTCCATGTTTATTGATTTGGTATCTCCATACCCATGATCTATGAGACATGATCATCAATCAATAAACATGCCGATCTTAGAATCATATTTGTTCCAATAATATGATATATGATCAGGGATCATTTTAAAATAGATTCATACATATCGAGTCTCATAAATAAGTCACGTACTTATTGATCAATACAAGATGTCTATTTCATGGAACTAAATAACACTTTATTCATAAATACATAAACATTGACGTGATATCCAACATCTCCATGTTGCCTTTAGGGCATATCACTAACACCGCCCCCTCGCGGGCTTTCGGGCAGCGCCTAGAACACCACACGAAATTCATAGATCCAATCTATGAAATCGCTTATGAAAACCATATCGACATAATCACATTATGCCGTCCCGATATACTATCAAGGGAGATGGTTTGCGTAGGTGCGAGGCGACAATCAAGGTCGGACTATGAGACAGCTTCGGACAATCACATTATACCGTTCTGATACACTTTCAAGGAACGCCATCTTGAATCTGACTCAAACCGAGTTCTATGGAAATTGCTTCGACGTAATCACATTACGCCGTTCGATAAATTATCAAGAAACACAATTACCATCAACTCTCCTCAACGATCCGTAAAACCGATTTAGCTAATCAACCCGTGTGCAAAACTTATTCCAGATCCAATCTAAAACCCGAACTAAGCAAGTTTAGCTCTGATATCACTAAAGGGAAACCAGAGGCTACGAGTAGCATAAAACAAAACTTTTCTATTGCGCAAACCAGTAACACTTGCAAGTGAGGGTCGATAGATCGTTACCGATTGGAGTAGGGTGCAGCGGAAATAGCCAATCAGGAGCTATCCGATCCGGAACAGTACTTGTCGACCACAACCGATTCCTGAGTCCCCTGACCGTAGCCGATTCGCCTACAGCCGATCCGATGACAGCCGAATCAACGACAGCTGAGTCGCCAATTCGCTAAGTCGCCCGACCACGCTCACGTGTCTCGCCCAATCACAGCCGATCTGTCCGATCGCAGCCGATTTACAGCCGCCGAATAGCACCGCAACGTAGCAATGTGTCTACCAGTATCCACACGTCCGGTGCAAGGCTAGGGTTTGGCTCGGAAGTGGGGAGGGTTTCCGTGGAGATCAGATTGATTCCGTTCAATGTAAAATCCTCTGCTCTCCACCCCTCGTCTCTTTATATAGAGTTGCCGACTAGGCCTATCGGCCCATCGGGACTCTACTTTGAATCGGATCCTATCCGAATCTCATAGAATTGGCCGGCCGGACTTCGTAAGCCCATAGGACTCTATATTAAATCGAATCTTATCCGAATTGAGCCATATTCGAGTCCAACTCAGATGACGTTTCTTATCCCCTTAAGCGTGCGAACCTGTAAGTTCAGGTATAGTCGGCTCCGGCTTGAGTCTAACTCAGCCGATCGTCAATAGTGACACCTAGCAGCACATATTAACATCACAGTATACAAGAAAATAATATCGGCTCTGAACCTATAATATATACAAAAATCCCTTTGCCTCACGATACCAATTAAGCTATAGGCAAGATGTATGTGGCATCCCTTCAATAGCTTAACCATTCACTCGAACCGTATAGGATTATCTGTCTGTTGATTGACTCCTCAATCAACTCGGTATGGCTATGCACTTTCATAATCCATTACCTCGAGGGACCCAAAGATATCTCTCCAAAGAAGGGGCAAATTTCATCTTGATCACTCATATCCCACTCCATGTTTCATAGCAAACTCGAAGACTACTTTTATAACTAATCAGTTACGGAACAGCGCTTGGTAGTTTCAAAGTAGGCTACTACACATGTCAGAATCCATGATGATCTCTGGTCTGAGGACTTTGCAACAACACTACTTGAGACCAACTAATGGTACATCAATTCCTGTAGTGTCTCATGGTGAGTCTATTCAACAATATGTTCTCTAACATATGTCCACATATATTGATTTGGTATGTTCATACCATGATCTATGAGACATGATCATCAATCAATAAACATGTCGACCTTAGAATCATATTTGTTCCAACAATATGACATGTGATCAGAGATCCTTTAGAAATAGATTTATACATAAAGAGTCTCATAAATAAGTCACGTACTTATTGATCGATACAAGTTATCTATTTTATGGAACTGAATAATACTTTATTCATTTATACATAAACATTGAACATGATATTCAACATCTACATGTTGTCTATAGGACATATCACTAACAAAACATCTGTCCATGGGTGAGGTGCTGTCGAGAGAGAGAAGAGAGGGGAGTGGTGAAGGAAGTAGATAGGTAGTCACTTACATATGGGACACACGCCTATTTTTTAATTTATTTGATGACGTGACTGTCCCACATAACAACCGAGTGAGTCGTTTTGCATGTTTTTAATAGTTAGAGAGGTCAATATATCTGATTTTATGATTAAGGGATGCGAATCAGATTTGACCCATCCAAGGGAGTCAAAAAAGAAAAAGGACTTTTTCCGACTGAAAATTTTCGTGCAATTGGGCTCCAAAGTTGTGGTGCATTCACATGGCCAGGAAGCTCCCAAGGAATCCAGCTCCGAAGTGAAAGCCCAAAAACTCGCTTGGATCCTAAACCCCCGGCAAGTTACGAATCCCTGGCCTTCTGTAAGACGGTACTACCCCAAGTAAAATGCGTGCGCCACTTGTACCCCTGGAGGAGAGCCACCCCTTGCTTCCTATAAATCTACGCCGTTCGCCGCACCCCGACGCTCCCTATTCTTCCTCCGCCAAAACCCCAGACTAGTAGTGAGACCGTTCCCGAACTCCTCTCCGCCTTCCCCCAACTTGGAGATCGATCGCGGCGGCGGCGGCAATGGCGTTCGCGGCGGGCGGCATCGACCACCACGTGACGGTGGATGTGGAGGGGGAGGAGGAAAGCTGGAGGAGGGCTGCAGCGGAGGAGGCGGACCTGCTCTGGGCGGCCTTCGAGCGGCTCCCCTCCGCGAAGCGGCGTAGCCACGCCGTCGTCCTCCCCGATCCCGACGGCCTAGGCGGCGGCGACGGCGGCGGAGGAGGAGGAGGCGAGTTGGTGGACGTGCGGAAGCTCGACCGGCCCGGGCTCCAGCGCGTGCTCCGTCACGCGCTCGCCACCTCCGAACTCGACAACGCCAACCTCCTCCACGGCATCAAGGCCCGCTTCGACGCGTACGTAATGGGGGACTTCGATTCTCCGCTTCGTTACAATCGTGAGCGCTCTAAGATCTAACTGCGTTGTTTTCGCCGGCTTTTAATTTGCTGGGATTATGCAGGGTGGGATTGGAGGTGCCGCGGGTGGAGGTGAGGTTTCAGAAGCTGACAGTATCAACGGATGTCCATGTCGGCCGGCGCGCGCTGCCGACGCTTGTCAACTACGTCCACGACATCGCCGAGGTATAGTGATCTGATCTATATAGATTTGCGATTACGTGTTTATGCGGTGCATGGCGCGGTAAATGAGGAAAATATTTAATAGTCAAAATAGACGAGAGCGATGCTACAACACTCCATGTGAATAAAAGTAACCAAAGTAGAAGCTTGTATTAATTAGTTTGTTGTCACAACTCACGCGAGCTTGTCTACTCCTTCTCTTCACTTAATGCGAAACTTAAATTCTATCACGTGTAATTACGGGTATGAGATGCAACTACATTAATTTGACTAATTGGCTGGTTGGTTTGTGTAACCCTTTTGTTTCCCCCACGTGACCCATGTATCCGTTTATGGTTTGTGGTGCACGGAAGTCAGAATTAAAACGGCTGTGGTTGTTTGGATATATATGGGCAGTTCTTGTTAGATGAGAGGCTGGATTTCCGATATTTGCATTAGTTGTTTTTGCTACGAAATACTCATTCTGCATCGCTGCTATGATTATTTTACTGTTCTAATTGTTCGGAATAGATGAAGACTAGCAGAGAGAGACAAGACAGTTCTATTAGCTGGCTGGCCGGACAGTCCATCAGTTACTACAGTTGCCAGTTTACAACGTGGATTCTTAATTAGCTTAGTTTTACTTCACTATCCATTCATCATTGTGATATTGTACTTTGTTGAACTCTTGCTGATATATCCTTTTTATCATTTTCTTGTAAGCAGAGAATTCTTATTAACAGCCGTCTTTTACGTCCCGACAAGCACAAGCTGGTTATTTTGGATGATGTTAGTGGAGTTATCAAACCTGGGAGGTGAGAAACTTAGCATACAGGGCATGTACGTGCATAACGCTTGATGCATTTACACTAGTTTGAAAAAAAAACGAAACTGTTTGTTTGCATGGCAATGTGCTTAATCTTGACGTCTCACTGTTTCCCTTGGAATTGCCATATATTCTTATTTATGGATGTACCTATTTGATTTTTAAGAAATGCTATTTGCTACAACTTGTTGAGGCTGTACTTTGTTTGTGTGCGTGGTGCAAGAATGACGTTGTTGTTGGGACCTCCTGCATCTGGGAAGTCAACTCTTTTGTTGTCCCTTGCCGGTAAACTGGATTCTCAGCTAAAGGTGAGTACCTCCCGCCTCAACACACACATATACGTGTATATTTCAGTTATTTTGTCCATCTTGACTAAAGTTAATTCTGTAGTTTCTCATGACTTTTTCCCCCCTTGTATTCACCTTTCAACAGAAAAGTGGAGAAGTGGCCTATAATGGAATGGCTCTAGATCAATTTTGTGTACAAAGAACTTCTGCTTATATCAGCCAGACAGATAACCACATTGGAGAATTGACAGTACGGGAAACTTTAGATTTTGCTGCAAAATGCCAGGGTGCTAGTGAAAAATGGCAAGGTTGGTCTTATTTACTAGTTCATTGTCCTTTTATGACATTTTATACTAAAAATAGTACATGCTACAAATAATACCTTGTTATTACTTCAAAATTAGTAAATTATGCCATGAAAATCTAAAGAAAGATTAAGTTAATAATATCTTATGAAACATTGTTTGCTCCACACGATATTTTCCTTTCAAGGTGCGTGCACATACGCTTATTTCTGATTTGGATTATGCACTCCATGTGCTTACTTCCATGATACCCGATCTGCATTTTTGTTCTTTTCAATGTCATTTACTAAAAGTATAAAACCAATATTTGTTGTGCTGGACCATATTCTGAAGTGCTTCCCATCTCTTGTCCTGGATACCTTTAGCTGATTTTCATTGTCACAAAATATACGAAGCCAATTTATACTTCTGAAATACTGTTTGTTTATAGGTAATTGTTGTAGAAATTTATGTCTCGGATGCTTGTAATAGTGACATAGTTAGGCATTTGCACAAGCTATTTTAGTTGTTTTCATCTTTTTAACTTGTTTAGGTACCAACTTACACCTGTTTTGTCTATGTGTAGAGTGCCTAAAAGAATTGGTCAATCTTGAAAAGGAAAGGGGCATAAGGCCAAGTCCTGAGATAGATGCTTTTATGAAGGTTCGTTACCTAATTTTGTGGCTAAACTTCTCACATATGCTATATTTCGTTCTGGAAAGTGATTTGTTTTGTGTGGCCAGACTGCATCATTCCGAAGAGAAAAACACAATCTTGTCTCAGACTATGTATTGAGAGTGCTTGGGTTGGATATATGTGCTGATACCCCTGTTGGCAGTGACATGGAAAGAGGTGTCTCTGGTGGCCAGAAAAAACGAGTTACAACAGGTTCATCAGATATCAACTTATTCTTTCCCTGCCAATTACCATTACTTTCTTTGTTCTACATTACTCGTGGTACATCTCTCCTGAACGTGATGCAATCTTGCAGGTGAAATGATTATTGGACCAAGAAAAACCCTTCTCATGGATGAAATATCGACAGGTCTTGACAGTTCAACAACCTTTCAAATAGTTAACTGTATGAGGAACTTTGTTCATGAGATGGAAGCTACTGTGCTGATGTCACTTCTTCAACCTGCACCCGAGACGTTTGAATTATTTGATGATCTAATTCTGTTGTCAGAAGGAAAGATCATTTATCAAGGTCCTATCAAGCATGCTGTGGACTATTTTAAATCACTAGGATTTTCATTGCCACCTCGGAAGGGAATTGCAGATTTTCTCCAGGAGGTATTGTTCTAATCTGCTTATTCCATAGAAGTTGGGGGCTTGCTGAAGTTTACATGCAAGCAACATTTTTTTCCAGGTGACTTCAAAGAAAGATCAAGCTCAGTACTGGTCTGATCAGTCAAAACAACACATCTTTGTTTCTGCATCAGAAATGGCAGCTGTATTCAAAGAATCCCAGTATGGTACATATTTGGAGGCTAATCTAAGTAGTTCGTGTGGTAATAAAGATTCTCCTCAGGTTCTTCCCAGGTCGAAATTTGCAGTATCAAAATTTAGCCTTGTTAGAGCATGCTTTGCCAGAGAGCTTATTCTAATAAGCCGCAATCGTTTCCTCTACACTTTTAGGACATGCCAAGTACGTCGTGACTCTCATTACTTCTTTGAATAATTTATCAGAATTGTTAATTTTGTTAACTATGAGGAACATGCAGATTGATTTTTACAATATATGGACTAGTCAATCAAGTATGAAATAAATTTATAGTTTCCTGTTATAATCTGTCATACTGACCAATGTCTGAAGGTCAACCACAACAAGCTCATCCATGATACATCAAATCAGCAGTATTGCAGCATGCATCAAATTTATTTTGGGAGTAGTTAATACTAGAGGCCTAAAAAGTCACAATCTTAGACACTAACGGCGGTCAAAAGAAAGTTCTTCAAATCTTTAGCATGATTTTTTACACGAATTTTTCACGTAACCTTTTCTTAACAGAATTTATGCTTTTTTTGTAGAATTTCATGTCATATTGTTCAAGTATTCAGCACTCAACACTTCTCTTATTGCTTAAGTTTGTATTCAAACGCTCCCTTAAGATCACATTCGTATTTGGTATAAAAAGGTTATTGAGGTAGAAGTACTTCAAGAATATTGCATGTTGTGTTACTTCTATCAAGGTTATAAAGGGGCTTGCTGACTTTATTTTTGCCAGATTCTTCTCACCTGTAATTTGTACCTACAGAATTTTATACATGAATGGCTTTCATTTCGTTTCACTTCTACGAAATTTGTTATGATTTGGTCGATAAATATTATGGGAAGTCATGTTATCATTGTCTTCACTTGGGGTTTTGAGGAATTGAGTGATTTTTTGCAGGTTGCTTTTGTTGGGATCATTACATCCACACTGTTTCTCCGGACAAGATTACATCCTGTTGATGAGCAAAACGGGAATCTTTATCTGGCATGTCTATTTTTTGGGCTCGTGCATATGATGTTTAATGGTTTTACAGAGATGACCATGACTATTTCTCGACTCCCAGTGTTCTATAAACAGAGAGACAATTTCTTTCATCCTGCATGGGCTTTCTCACTTCCAAATTGGATACTAAGAATTCCATATTCCTTTATTGAAGCTGTCGTATGGTCATGTGTTGTATACTACACGGTAGGTTTTGCACCAACGGTTGACAGGTATACCCAGGAGATGTACCCTTTTGATCAATATGCTTAACTAGCTACATCTTTTGTATTTGTTCATGTCTGTGATTAAATATACCATCTGCAGATTCTTTCGTTTTATGTTGCTGTTATTCTCTATACATCAAATGGCATTGGGCCTTTTCCGGATGATGGGAGCTATTGCACGAGACATGACCATCGCTAGTACTTTTGGATCTGCTGTCTTATTGGCAATTTTTCTTTTAGGAGGATTCGTTGTTCCTAAAGGTTGATATTTAGTACCATTATCAATTTTTTGCTTGATTATTAATTACATTAAATTGTTTTACCAAATTACTATTGGTGACGATAACTGATTCTTGCTGTTCAACATAGGTTTCATAAAACCATGGTGGGACTGGGCTTATTGGATTTCACCATTGATGTATGCACAGCGTGCTGTTTCAGTTAATGAGTTCTCAGCATCCAGATGGTCAAAGGTCCATTTTAAATGCATATGCATCTTTTATTCACTCATCCTGCCTTGCCTGCCAACATTAGTTGTGTAATCCATTTTCTTTGTAACTGTCTGCTGTTCATAATTTTTTGGTTTCAGGTACCAGTTTCAGGGAACACGACAGTTGGAACCAATATTCTTATTTCGCACAGTCTCCCAACAGAAGATCATTGGTTCTGGATTGGAGTTGGCGTTTTATTAGCCTATTCCATATTTTTCAATATTCTGTTTACTCTTGCGTTGGCGTTCCTTAATCGTGAGTATTTAGATGATAAAATTAAATTCTAAAATAATATTTGGCTGCCAGTTGTTTCAATTTCTGAAATAACATTCCTTTTAAAGCCCTTCGAAAGCCACAGGCAATGGTTCCTTCTGATGCTTGGGACGGAAGAGATGTGGAGATAAGTACTCACTCCAACAAAAATACAATTGGAGGTGATTTTTCATATCTATCTGCAGCTTAATTTTTCTTTATTAAAATATACACAGTAGGTTTTTCCAGTTCTTTCTGGCCTATTCTGTTTATGCTCTTTCTACACTGCATGAGCTTAACTTATTTTACCCTACTAAACATTGTTGTATATGTGGATTATGTCACCTACATTTACTAAAGAGTTGAATGATGGCTGACTGGCTGTCTGATTTATGGTTGGTTGATCTAATGTACTTCAGCCATAGTTATTATGGCGACACGGCGTGGCACGACGACCAACCACCTTCACACGATATATCGATTATGACGTATGACATGGTGATGCGACGCTATAGACTTTGCAGCATAGCGATACAACAATAGCAATCTATAGGTGGTGCAAGGGGCAGAGCAAGGGTGGGGCAGAGCTGGCGCAAGGGGAGAAGCAAGGAGAGAGGTAGAGTAAGGGGAGGGGCAGAGCTAGCGCAAGGAGAGCAAGGGAGGGGCAGAGCACGGGGAAAGGCGGCGCACGGGGAAAGGCGGCGCACGGGGAGAGGCGGCGCACGGGGAGGGCGATGTGGGGTAGGGGCGGCGCATGGGGAGGGGCAGCTTAAGGGAGGGGCGTCGCACGGGGAGGAGGTGCACGAGGAGGGAGGCGCGGGGGAGGGGCGGCGCGGGGAGCGGCACGGGGAGGGAGGCGCTAGAGAGGGGCGACACACGGGAGTCGGGCAGGGGAGGCGGTGCAAACCCTAACCATCTCGACAGGGGAAAATAAAACACATGCGCCAGGTAGGTCTCTAACTATGGTGTTCGCCACAGCGCGCTACGGGCATATGGCGTCGCCATATGCGCCACACGGACGCCACGGCGTGTGTGGCGGACGCCACAGACCACAAACCTGTGGCGAGGCCGTGGCGAGTGGCGATTTCACGCCATGTCGCAATATCGTCGCAATGGCGACGCCATAATAACTATGACTTTCAGCATTAGTAAAAATGATCAGATGGATTTGTATTTACAACAACATTTGTATTATCCATCTGATTTATGACTGAATATACTTTTACTTCAACATGTAACAACTTCTGTGAAAATAAATTACAGAAATATACGAGAACAATGATGGACTTGAAGGACAAACTGAGTGCAAAAGTAAAAAGGGAATGATACTACCTTTTCAGCCACTCACCATGACGTTTCACGGTGTGAACTATTATGTCAATATGCCAAAGGTGACTCACTTAAAATAGTGTTATTTATTGATCTTACATGTTACCTCAGCTAAAACTGTATTTCCTTAAATAGGAAATGCGAGCAAAGGGTGTTCCTGAGAAAAGACTACAGTTGCTGTCTGAAGTTAATGGGATATTTAGGCCACGTGTCCTGACAGCATTGGTTGGTGCAAGTGGTTCTGGGAAGACGACACTTATGGATGTTTTAGCTGGCAGAAAAACTGGTGGCTACATAGAAGGTGATATCAGGATTTCTGGTCATAAAAAAGAACAGCGAACATTTGCCAGGATAGCAGGATATGTTGAACAAAATGACATACACTCGCCACAAGTAACAGTTGAAGAGTCTCTCTGGTTCTCGTCAACCCTGCGGCTTCCAAATGACATAAGCAGAGAAACAAGACATGTCTGTTCTGAACTTTCACTTAAATTTTATAGCCTAGGAATGGTAGCTCTTTTTGCTGATACATAATCATAATTTACCTGCAGGCATTTGTTGAAGAAGTTATGGCATTGGTAGAGCTTGATCAAATTCGGTATGCATTAGTTGGAAAACAGGGTTTAACAGGGTTATCGACAGAGCAAAGGAAACGCCTTACGATAGCTGTTGAGCTTGTTGCAAATCCTTCCATCATTTTTATGGACGAACCTACATCTGGTTTGGATGCACGAGCAGCTGCCGTTGTGATGCGCACTGTTCGAAACACTGTTGATACTGGCAGAACTGTGGTCTGCACGATACACCAGCCGAGTATTGATATCTTTGAGGCATTTGATGAGGTAGTGGCAGGCATAGTGTTACATTCTTTGTTTTGTTTTTAGTTGCATATTGCCATAGTTGGTCGTGCTAACTATTTGATTTGATACAGCTACTCCTTCTGAAACGAGGAGGGCGAGTAATATACGGAGGTTCACTTGGAGTTAACTCAGTTGATATGATTAATTACTTTCAGGTAATACACAGAGCGTTACACATCTGCATTATTTCTTGTTAAAACTATGTTCTTTTCACAAAATATCAAAAAAGGGAGATTATACTCAATAGTGTTTTTGTTATTATATTGTTGTACTATGTCAGTGGGATGTAATAATTTCTGTAAACAACTGATATTACTTTTTTCGGTATTCCCTCTGTTTCTGAACACTCTTGAACATTATTTGTTCACAAATATTTGACATACTGTATTTCCATTTTGCACTCCCTAATTTCCCTTGCCTCATCCCGCTATCAGATATTTGGTGGGATATCAATTAACTTAGTTCTTAATGACATTTTCATTTTAGACAAATTTGATAAAATTTCTTTACGAAGAAATATTAGTGCTGCCTGCCTAATTAGATTTCATTTGCGTGTAATCATCATGTGAAGAGTTTTACCCTTTTTTGGAAGTGTTAACCTTAAGCCATATTTTGTGGCATATGGCGTCTATTTAAATGCTCTGGCCTTACCAAAACTGACTTCAAAAGCATAATAAGAAGGGGAACACCAACAGATGCATTATGGTTTGTTCAGGACTTCATCCACTCATGTCCCTGATTTGTTTTCTGGAAATTGAAAATTTCAAAGTCAAAAGCTGCAAGTCTTTGGTCAATTTTGGTTGTTGACAAAATTACCGTACTTACAACTGGTGTCTTACCAGTGATTGCTAGTTTACTTCACTGTTTGAAATACATGAGCTGTTTTAATATTGCTCTCCAGTGTCAATCATGTAATGATCATAAACTAACTATTTATCTAATATTGACAACACAGGGAATTCCTAGGGTCGTTCCTATCACTGAAGGCTACAACCCAGCAACCTGGATGCTTGAAGTTACAACACAAGCATCTGAAGAAAGACTTGGCATAGATTTTGCAACAGTTTACAAGAAGTCATGTCAGTTCAGGTTATTCCTACTGCATTAAATAAAATACCTCCAGTTTTGATTTGCTTGACTTGAGTTTTTTCTTATGTTGGAATTTAGTTAATAAACTAGTTTGCTATACTTTAGGAATGTGGAAGACTTGATTGAAGAACTAAGCATTCCAGCTTTTGGCACAGAGCCTTTAAAGTTCTCATCGGAGTTTCCACAGAATCGCCTTACTCAATTCATGGTGTGCCTGCGCAAGCAAAGCCTTGTTTACTGGAGAAGTCCAGAGTACAATGTTGTGCGGTTATTTTTCACATCAGTTGCTGCTATAATATTTGGTTCAATATTTTGGAACGTCGGGATGAAGAGGTAAATCTTCAAGGAAGAACTTCTCAAATACTCCTGGTCTAAAATATGTGATGTTTGACTTGTTTTATGGTCTTCGAGATGTTACTTTGGGCACAAGTTTTTATTAGAATAAGTTTATAAATCTAATAAGTTTATCAGATTATTATTGTGTACAAATGTACACATACCTTTTTTATATGTTTTCAAGCTAAATTTTATGAAAATCGATAGTCAAAATTTCAAAAGTTCGGCTAGATGTTGTCCAAAATATCGTATATTTAAAGTTTGACCATATGTTATCCAAGGCATCATATTCTTTTGACCAGAGGGATTTTTTTCTTGTTTTCATGTTAATTGCCAAGTGTGTGTGTGTGTGTGTATATATATATATATTTTTGTTCTTAGGTAATCATCTGATAGCAAAGCATGTATTTTCCTTGAATAATTTCTTCATGAAGGATTGCACTATTAGCAAGAGAATTATTTCAGTTTGTTCCACCTAGCCACAAAAGTTCAATTTTGTTGAATCGAGTCCCCAAGCTATATTCTTCTTTACTTGAGCCCAAGTAATGTTTGATTTTTTCAGTTAAGATCATTATCATCAGCAATTATCTAAATGGACTCATCTAATTAATACTTTGATGACATGAATTCCAATTTGACCTACTGAAGTATTATACCAATTTTGATAAAATCACTAACTGTTATTTCAGTTCGTTAACATTATTTGGAGAAAATTATTCCAGTGAAACAGTTGTCAAATACATTGTGCGCAAGATCTCTCACTAAGCCATCCTAACCTTCCTATGTGTGCTATATACCCATGTCAAATTGGTACAGGATACTGTGTATCCAACAAAAGATAACCTTTTCAGAAGAGCCTTAATTTTGAGTTGCATCTGAATTGGTTAAGTATCTCCACTTACATCAATATTATTTTGCAGAGAATCCACAGAAGATATATTACTTATCATGGGTGCTCTTTATGCGGCATGCCTATTTCTTGGTGTAAATAATGCTTCATCTGTACAACCTGTAGTTTCTGTTGAGAGGACAGTCTACTACAGAGAAAGAGCTGCTAACATGTACTCGTCATTTCCATATGCTGCAGCTCAGGTTTACCACGTACCTTTTGCTGGTCTGGTTCCCATGTTGGTTGTTATCCTCCCTAAAATTCCTTTGGCTAACTATGCTTGGAATCTTACAGGGTCTTGTGGAGATTCCATATATTGCAGTCCAGACACTAATATTTGGTCTGATTACTTACTTCATGGTCAATTATGAGCGGAACATAAGTAAGTTCTTTGTCAACAGAAATGTTTCCAATTCACATAGTCTTGCAGAGATTCTAATGCGCTTCCAGTCTCCTACACATAACGCTGTTGGCTTTTCTATATGGTAGTTTAGTCTTTTCCTGTTTGTAATCAGCTAAAGTCACCTTTTGGTTGCAGGAAAACTGGTTTTGTACCTTATTTATATGTTCCTTACTTTTACCTACTTCACGTTCTATGGAATGGTGGCAGTAGGCTTGACACCTACTCAACATGTGGCATCTGTTGTATCCTCAGCGTTTTACTCATTATGGAATCTTCTTTCTGGCTTCTTAATTCCACAATCTGTAAGACATTAAGACATTATTTCATTTTACTTTTTATATTGAATTATTTGTTAACATATAGTATAGATCTCTGTCCAAATTTAAATGTGTCATATTTCATACTAGATTTATACGAAGGAAGTATGTCGAAGAAAATCATGAAATGCCTGTCTGATCAAATCCTTATGTTCTATTAATTCTATTAATTCTATTGCTCTATTACCTTAATTTCCCAACGCTGATAATTTTCCCTTGTTTTCATGCTGAGCATGTAATTTCAGTTGATGCATTGTTATAGTACCCTTTTGGAGCTAATCACATGATATATATATATATATATATATATATATAATCTATTCTGAATTTTTATTGCCCTTCTTACAGAGAATTCCTGGATGGTGGATCTGGTTTTATTACATCTGCCCAGTGGCATGGACCCTGCGAGGCGTCATTACATCACAATTAGGTGACGTGGACACCAGGATAGTGGGCCCTGGTTTCGATGGGACGGTGCAGGAATTCCTCCAGCAAAACCTGGGATTTGAACAGGGGATGACAGGTGCCACGGTTGCCGTCCTCATTGCGTTTTCGGTTTTCTTCTTTTCAATTTACGCCATATCCATCAAGATGATTAATTTTCAGAGAAGGTAACCACTCTACTAGACACCCTGATGGCAGAGCTGGTGTTATATACTAGGTGGATGAAGCACCAGTTAATGTGAGGACAAAGTTTGCTGATGTAGCTGAAAGAAATAGCTAATTTTGAGAGTAGCATTCCAAATGTATATATCGAAAGGAGATTGTGCAATGTATATATTTCTTTTGTTTGTTTTGGAGAAGAGATTTTTAAAACTCAAGCTTTGAAGCCACTATGCTTGATACTTATGGCCCTGTTTGGTAGAGATTCTCCTCCCTGATTCTCAACAGAATCAGTAGAATCCCTGCTAAATGGGTTATTTTGTAACTGATTCTGAGAAGAATCCTTCAAGTGATTCAACAGTTTTTTATAGGGAGTGAAAATCACCTAAAAAACAGTTTCTCCCCATAATCATCTAAAACTAGTTTTTCCCTAGAATCACCTGAAAATCACCTAAAATATTGTTTTAATTATTACTTTACTAGCAATTGTGCTCGTGCGTTGCAACGGGTGAAGTCGAGACACGATGATGATGGGGACGGGAGGGAGGGGCGTAGGCGTGACGAGGGAGCTCCGAGCAGCGACGGGAGGGAGGGGCGCAGGCGCGACGCGGCGCCGTGTGCGGATGGGGACAGGAGGGAGGGGCGCAGGGAGGAAGAGGCGCATGAGGTCTTTTTTTTCATCCAAACTCTTCCTTTCTTTTTAGCATTGGAACTACGGGTTAATTTTATAAACACTCAAGAGGTTTAATGCAAAATAGCCAGGCAAAACAAAATTTTGGATGGAAAAACTACTTGCTTTATAGATAGATATAGATTATAGATATAGATTATAGATATAGATTATAGATTATAGATTATAGATATATATGTACATACGCGCTCTGATATGACTTATTAAAGACCCAACTCATGACCTAGAGGACTATGAGATTACTAATATATGCAAAGACTATCTAAATATATGATAGCTCAGATTTTGATTAATTGACATTAATGTGTCTTGAATTGCATGAACACAAGTTTTGGCCCAACAACAAAATCAGGATGTATCTTCTCGAAAACAACGATGAGAAGCAAAAAAAAATGAATCATTCAAATTTGCAGTCACAAGCCAGTAACTGTCATACTTAATTTGGCTCTCAAGTATATTGTTGATTGATGTCTTGTTTTTTTCACATGATTTTGTTCGTTTAAATGAGCTGCAGGAGGCTGATTTCATAGTGGTCTACTCCGATATCAAGTCTTGAAAATATATAATGTTCATTCTGTTGTTCCCTCTTCCCATCTGTTCTTCTTACATGCTCTGAACTGAACTCAGCTGTGATTTTGAGTGCAACCACACAATCATGGTTGTAATCTCAGCGCAACTTGATCTGGATGCATGACGCATATGTATGAGTAGTTTGCATGCCACGTCTCTATTTCTACAGTATATATATGTTTGCATTGCATATAGTGGAGCAGTAGTTTATTTAACAAATCAACTTGGTTTTAAATAATCAACTGAGATATGTTCTTGCAATTGGTGCATTTAACATGACTGTTTATGCAAAGGAGAAGATATTGCATATCTTGATTTCAATTGCTCCTAAAGTTATGAAAAAAAGAAGAGATGCAATTGTTAATGTGTATATATCATCAAGGGCTAAAGAATTATCTTCCTTCATCATAAACGCAGATTAAGTATCACGTCGAACGGGAAATTGTTCAGTTTCAAAAAAATATTGGTGCATATATGAGTTGCATCGAGCGTGAGATTGCTCAGTATCCAAGAATTTTGGATGCATATATGAGTTTTGTTTGTGCTTTCAGTTTTTTATATAGGTTCAGAAGATGTTTGTATCCTACTCGGTCATGTAATTTGTATCTTTGGACTCTGTATGTAATTTCTGGGCCATGTATGTAGTTCCTGGGCCATGTAATTCTTAATATTTGTAATTTTGTAAACACTCAAGGAGTTTTCTGTAAAATAGCCAGGCAAAACAAAATTTTGGGTAGAAACGCTACTTGCTATAAATATATAGTTATAGATTATTATCGATTCTGATTTTTTCTAGAATCTGATTCAGGAGAATCAGAATCAGAGAATCGAATCAAGAGCCCTACCAAACGGGCTCTATGTTGGGCATCTTCAACACGTGTTGTGTTCCTGGAAAAGAGTTTAATCGGGTAGTCTTAATTCTCCCATAACCGTGTTTTGATGTAACCATGGAAGTGCCCTATGCTCTGTACGTACTTTTGTTGGGCTTTTTCACACTGACATGCTAGAAGAGTTCCCTCCAATACATTATATGTCTTATTCTGCCTTAAAAAAATATCATGTCTTAATTCTTCACAAAGCATTTAGTTTCGGGGCTATCTGTCACGTACGACTGACTCTTTCTTATATGACAATCATTTTTTTAACTATTCTAACAACTTATACTATGTGTATTTTTCTTGTGGTGAAGCAAGGATGTTCCATCCTAAAACCAAAAAAGAATACTTTGAATATAAATTTTACCAGTGTGAAAAATATGATTTATATAACATAAGCATAATAGTGCATCTTGATAAATCCAGAAAAGAAAAACACAAAAGATAGCTTCGAGAAAAAAAATGCTGAGTGCAATTTATGACCAATATGAATTAAGTTTAATCATGCTACCAATTAAATTTGTCCAATTTCATCGTAGTATCTCATTATGAGTGGAAAAGTAGAAACGTGGCGACCCGGGCTCAGCTCATGAAGGCTCGCAAGACCACATACTCCACTCGGCTTGGTTAGGTAACTGAGCTAAAACATGAGGTCAGCTCGGTTCATTTTCGGGCTCTAACTGGCTCGTGAGCCTTCCAACAAGATGCACTTTTTTTATATAACTTGAAGCAGAACAACACATAATAAATCACAAATTAACTAATGACACTATAGAATTCACGTGATCCCATGCTTACATAGGATGATAGATGAATACAAGTTAAACAAGCGTCTCACGAGTCAACTCAGGCTTGTCTCCTTTGGCTTTCAAGCCAAGACGAGCCATGCGAGACTGAGCTGAGCTCACGAGCCCGAGCTTCTTGTCTACCTCATACCATCCAAAGCTAAAAATGCACATTTGAAAAATTTGTGCGTTTTCACTTTTAAGTTTGAATAACATAATACAGGTAACTAAGCTATTTACTATTTATACGAGAGGATATCCTCACCATATATACGTACGCACATTGACTAGTATAGAACCTCTCCTCTATGACGAGACATCATATGCCAGAGTTTGCGGACCGTCACAAGGTCAACTCAAACGGGCCTAAAAAGAAGCTGACAAAGATATTCACGCACGGACATATTAGATGTTCGTAAAACTATAGCCCGTAACGAATTACAATTATCGATGACGGGTACAATAAAATATCCGACAAACATGACCAATGTTATCTTTGCCATGCACCCATAAATGCCCGTCACCGATGTGTACCATCGGTGATGGGTCCAAAATTATAGCCCGATCGAGATAACACTTACAGCCCGACATTATAGCTCATCACCGATGAGTACATCAATGACAAGCTTGAACAGTGGTCCGACAAAGATAACTTGATGGGATTCTCGGTCTATAAATACCCCTTTCACTCATTGTGCTGGTTATCCCACATATGGGAGGTTGAGGGGGCGAATTTTTGTTTTTTTCCAAAAAAATTTGACAAATAGTATGTCAGTGCCCTTGAAACCATATGATCTTCTCACACTTTAGCTTTTGTCCACATTCTCGCCGCCATCTTTGTCGCCCTTGTGATAGTCTCCTTCTTCCATATTACCTCAAATACTCAGGACATCTCTGTCGAAGATGGTGCAAAGCTCGTCTGTATTGACAGGTAAAAATAGGTAAATTTTTAAAGCTTTATACCGCATATTTGCTTGAATACATGATATTTCATTGTTACTCGGTACAAAGACTTGTAGTCCCTTGCAAGAAGCTGCTTTGAATACTAGTATAGAAATAATGAGTGAAAAATGGCTCATCCTCTCTTAGCTGGTAATAAAGATTCCATTGACCGCGACTCACTCGAGTGTGGCATTTGTTTCTGCCATTTGAAGCTCGAGTTTACATGGTAATCCTAGACATTACATCATGTCATTCTGAATAAGGCGAGACCAAGGCAGGCGAAGAAGGCGTCGGGGCCCCTCCATGTAGCAGCAGCAAGATGTGGTGCAGTTGCGGACGAGACGGCCAAGATGACCTACTCCATTGACCGCGACTCGCTGGAGTGTGGAATTTTCTTCATGCATTTTGAAGCTTGAGTTTACATGGTACTCCTAGACATGGATCGTACTAATGCACGAGTCCACTACTCGTCACCACCACCTCCATAACAAACGGTTGCATGCATGCACTGCAAAAAGACATGACTGAACTGACTTATGATTTTGGAACAAGAGGTGGTCCCCTGGCTTTGAGGGGAAACTCTTCAAAGCTTGCAAACTCAAATCATGCCTCTGTGGCTCTAAGCATTGTGGAGGTTAGATGGACTTTGAAATACAGTATTTGAATGTCCATGTAACCTCGACAATGTTTAGAGCCACAGAGACATGATTTGAGTTTGCAAGCTTTGAAGAGTTTCCCATCAAAGCAAGGGGACCACCTCTTGTTCCAAAATCATATGTCAATTCAGTCACGTCTTTTTGTAATGCATGCATGCAGCCGTTTGTTATGGAGGTGGTGGTGATGAGTAGTGGACGCGTGCGTTAGTACGATCCATGTCTAGGAGTACCATGTAAACTCAAGCTTCAAAAGGCATGAAGAAAATTCCACACACCAGCGAGCAATGTTCAAAATAGCCGGCTATAGCCACCACTATAGCGGGCTATAGCGTTTGGGCAGGGTTGGAGCTAGGATAGGCATCCTTTTGTGCTAAACGATTTTTTTTCCGCTCAGCTAAATCTGCTAAAATTCACTTCATTTAGCAGCGTTGGTGGCGGCTGTAGCGGTGATCGGCAGCGGCGGCGTTGGTGGCGGAGGTAGCATCGACCGGCGACGGCTGTAGCGTCAACCGGCGGCGGCGGTGGCGGTGGCTGTGGTTCAAAAGGTGATGAGGTCCCCCACGCAGCGGCGCTTCTCGAGATCCGGCGTGCCAGCGGGTAGCTCGCTGTTAACGGCTAAATTTGGTAACCTAATCCCTATGTCCTAGCTGTGATGAAAGCGGAGTTGGATCGGAAGAACAGAGGTCAAGTCGTGATGCGATCCCGCTAGGGTTTAGTCCCGATCTTTCGATGAGAGGTGGAGGATAACTTGATTGGGGCACGGAGGTGATGTTCACGGCCCGACTACAACCGTCCAAGGACGATGCACCTTAGCAACCGATACACCGTCTCCGATGGTTGACGCGATCTTGCGGTGCACAACAACCCAGCCACTAGGGCACTTGTTCTGCAAGCAATCGAAGAACAAGCAAGAACAAGTAAAACAAGCACTGAAATTGCTATATATTAAGATGAAAGATTCAATCTGAATACACGATATGGTGGGGTTCCGAAGACAAACAGACGGACGGTCTAGCCGACACGCGCGCTGTGTGCAAGTAGCAAAAGGCTAACTCTAATCAACAAAACCCGCCCTTCTTGGTGGCGGCTGAAGGATTAAGTAGAGGGGAGAGACGACCACAGGGGTGCCGGGGTTGTGCTAAACCCTAGGACGCACCTCTCACGGGCCCAACTTGATACACGACCCATTGGCCAAAAGAGGTGACGCAGCACCAAGGACAGAAAACACTCGGTAGAAAAAGGACAATTTCGGCCGTTCCAGGACAGATATTGACATGGGGCCAGATCCATTTGAAAGTAGACTGGATAACCTTTCCATCAAGTACTTGCACGCCCAAATCGGAGTTCACATGAAGTCGTGGCGGCCGTTAGAACTTGACACTATGCTGTAGTCCGAATCTACCCCGCGCGAATCCTCTTCCCGTTGGATCCTCTCCATCGTTCCTGAGTAAAACAAAAGTGCACGTGCCGCCAGGGTATAAAGAAGAGGAACATAAACTTAAGAATGAACTCACCTGATGGTTGAGTTGACGTGCACGAGCGCGGGTTATTGGACCATAAAATTGTACGTGTGGAGGCGTGGATCTATCGGTAGTGTTGATGTCCTCATCAAGTCGGCTGCGATACAATCGGCTACGAGTACAATCAGCTGAGGTTGAGTCAGACAAGGACAGCCGATAGCCGATGCTGAGTCAGGGAACAAGATGGAACCGTTTCCGATAAAGGTGCTTAAAGATAAATAGAAGATTCGGTTTCCAAATTGCGCGTTAAAAGATATTGCCATCTATGGATAGAGTCCTGTAACGAAAATTGTATCTGTAAAGTAGGAATTTGTTTAGATTTCCTGTTGTAATACAGCATGGGACCATATCCCAGGATGTTATCGTACTATGTATAATAGATTAGATAGAAACCGTATTTTGCACGAGTAGTTTTATTCTTGGGTATAAATAGGACCCGAGACCCTTGTAATCAAATAAATCATTACACGATCAATACAACTTTCGGTGCATCGCCTCCTATTTTCTTCAGACGAACACTTGATCCGGCTTCGGGCTGCATCGTTTCGATCCCCGATTAAGGTAAATGTTTGTCATTAGTGGTGTATCTCGTCAAATTTAGTGCTTCCATCGCTATGATACTATAGATTCAATGATTTAACTGTGCTAGTTATCATATATCACATATAATTTAGAACAATGTCTAGATCTGTCTTGACATCGGCCTGTTTCTGTCAAGAACCAGCAGCCGATAGAGCTAGATCTAGGGGTTGGCCTAGATTATATGCGATATCCACCGTCTCGATGGGTTTATATCAGCTATAATAGATCTGATTGTTCTTTTTATACTTAATGTTGCATCAATTTGACCTATTAAGTCGTTTTTAGAGCCCTTGTGATCTATTCGGCTAGATGTATATGCTTAGAGACAGTGCCGGGGTTTCATCCGGCCTCATCTGTTTTAATATTCTTTTGGTATGTTTACTATTAGATTTATTAAAGCCTCCTCTTATATTAAGACCTTGCTCTGATTAAATGCCCTAAGCCAGAATCAGCCTGTTAGCCACAGCCGACAGCCGACTGATCTAGGCTTAGCGCATTTAGCTTAGATCAATATCCTTTTATAAGATGTATCGGAGTACTAGCCGATTCACGGTTAATCTTACAGTATCGGCTAGGCTGTTAATGCATATATTTATTATCCTTTTGTATATTTGGATTAAATGGTTAATACTGTCTCGGCGTAGCCGATCTAACCCAGTCACTTAGTTCAAATGCACTTTGGGATAGCATATATATGTAAATTGGTTCCCTCAGCCGATCCAGTAGGATTTAACCTAACCCATAATGCATACATCTTTGTTTTTCTTGTTGGTTATTAGATCAAACCAACTGGCACGCCCTGTATTTCACAGACGGCCGAGAAGGACCTGCACTGGAGTTAAGCAGATCTCCCAGGCCAGCGCGTGAGAGAGAATTCTCATCAACACGCTTCTTGGCACGCCAGGTGGGACTACCTCTGTCAACTCGGCTAGGATGCATCGACACAGCTGACAAGATGGTCGACATCAAGAGCCCTAACGTTTCTCAGGAAAACGTCATGCCTGTGAAGATGGAGCAACTGTCGGCTAAACAACAAGCAGACTACAAGAAGATGGTAGAAGAGCTCCAAGCCAACTACCTACAGTCGTTCACCCAGACGAGATATGGGGCTGTGCACCAGAAGTATAAGTTCAGCATGGACGAATTCAAGGCGTCCTCCTCCAGCGGATCAAAGGGCAAATAGAAGGCGGAGGAGCCGACTCAGGAGCAAGATGATTCGGGTTTGCACACTCTGCAGGACCGAATTGATTCGGCCGTGCACCATGCATTCGTCAACCAAAGTGGCATTCTTGTCAACACCCTTAACAATATGATCGCCACTGTGATCGATGCCAAGATAGCCGATCAACTGCAGCGGGGGCCGACGTACTTCACGGACAGCCAGTTTCCTGGTTACAGGACATTGGCCACCCAGGATCGGCCGATCCCACCACCAGCATAGCCAGGGGCGCCAGAAGGGGTCCTCAACCAGCCGGATCCATCTGGATCGGCTTCGAGGCCGGTGGTCACCATGCTGAACCGACAACAACCACTCCCCCAAGACCAGATCGCCAACATGTTCAACAACAATCGGTAATTAGAGCCGATTGCCCAGACCGGCCTGGGAGGAGAGTACAGCTCCGGTGGCCACCAACTTTTCCCTGATCCACAAACACCACCACCAGGGAATCGGCTGCCTCCCGCTGGCCATCCGCTCCAGTACCAGTACCCGGGAGGCCATCAGGATCATCATTACAGGCCCCGGACACCGCCACCTCTATATCGGCAACCACCTGTGCAATATGATCAACATGAGCCGATACAGCAGGACAACCGGACGTGGGCCGATTTGATTATGGACGTCATGCGCGATCAATTCAGCCTCAAGCCGAAAGACTCGGGAAACATGAATCGGTACCCCTATCCAGAGCACTTCGAGTGGGTTCCACTGCCCAACCGATACAAAGTCCCAGACTTTTCAAAATTCTCAAGGCAGGACAACGTGTCAACCTACGAGCATGTCAGCCGATTCTTGGCACAGTGCGGCGAAGCATCGGCTACAGACGCCTTGAGGGTTTGTTTGTTTCCCTTGTCGCTTTTGGGATCGGCCTTTACCTGGTTCTTCGTTGCCCTACAACTCAGTTCAGAGCTGGGCCGATCTCGAAAAACAGTTCCACAGCTACTTCTACACCGGCAACCATGAAATGAAGTTGTCGGACCTCACCAGCATCAGGCAGAAGCACAATGAATCGGTTCCGGATTACATTCAACGCTTCAGAGAGATGAGGAACCGATGCTACAGCCTGGTGCTATCGGATACCTAGCTAGCCGATCTGGCCTTCCACGGCTTGATCGTGTCGATCCGCGAGCGCTTCTTCGCTCAAGACTTCGAACACTTGGCGCATCTTGCACAGAGGGTGACGGCCCATGAGCAGACGTTTCAAGATACCAAGAAGGCCGTCAAGAACGTGGCCCAAGTCATCGTCGAATCGGCCTCCGATTCTAGCGATGATGACGCAGAGGTGGCTGCAGCCGAATGGACGAAGAACAAGAAAGCCATCGTCTGCCAATGGCTGCTGAAGACTGCCAAAGAGGAGAGGTACGACTTCGACATCACAAAGGCCGACAAGATCTTTGACTTACTGCTGAAGGAGAAGCAAATTCATCTTCCCGCCAACCACACCATCCCGTCGGCCGAAGAGTTGAAGAAAAAGAAGTACTATAAGTGGCACAAAACTACATCTCATGCCACTAATGATTGCAAAGTCTTCAGGCAACAGATCCAGTTGGCAATAGAAGCCGGGAAACTCAAGTTTGCCGATTCCACTCGGCCGATGAAGATAGACGACAATCCCTTTCCGGTCAATATGGTTCAAGCCGGCCCCAGGCAAGCTGATCGGCAGCACAGAATGACTTACAGCTTAGCCGAGACATTAAAAGGGGTCAAGGCAGAGAGCAAGCCGACTGGAAACCAAGCCGCGCTAGTCAACATAGTGCGCCCCGTTGCCCGATCGGTTGACCAACGACCGATCAACACAAACGGCCAACGCCGCTTCCAACAGCGATCCTGGTGGGAAGAAGAGGCTCGGCTCGAAGGACCTCATCGACACGAGCCAGAGATTAGAGGCCGCCGATACGACAGGGATCACAGCAATGCCAATCCTCATTGGCATTGCGCATTCTTCACGCACTGCTGGGAGTTCGGAATGAGGCTGCCAACGCTAGACAATTGCCCAGCCTGTGGCAATTACCGCGAGGACGAAGGCAGGAGTCCGCCAATCACCAGCCCAACTCAGTTCGTCCCGAGGGCCATACAGCTCAACCAGCGTCGGCAGTCCGTCCATGATCGGCTAGGGCCGATCCATCAAGACTTCTTCGATGAAGAGGACAAGAGCAATGACTACTACGACGAAGACGATGCCGATGATGAAGAATCGACCAATCCCCAATGGTGCCCCTCTGACCACTTCACCAAAACGCAGAAACAAAGAATTCAAAGGCTGAAGCGTGAAGGAAGGGAAGAAGATGTTTGGCAGATGATCCAAGAACAACGCCGTTGGCTAGGCAAAAGCAAAAAGCAATGGAGGACCAAAAAGGAAACTACGCCAGCCGACGAGGAAGAAGCCAGAGAGAGCTCAGCCGATCAAGCCAGAAGGGCAGCCAAAGGGAAAGGAAAAGTCTCTGCATTGGTCAATATGCTGTTCATATTGCCAGCCGAATTCGGTCCCCGAGGCCGATGCAGACCACATTGAAGACGCCTTGGCCAAGCTAGCACTGTCCCCAGATCAAGTAGTTTTCGACAAGCCAGAGGGGACCAAAAATTGGCATCTCAAGCCGCTGTACGTAAAAGGCTTCGTCAAGCCGATGTCAAAGATGCTAGTAGATGGGGGAGCTGCAGTAAACCTGATGCCCTATGCAACATTCAGAAAATTGGGCAAGGGAGCCGAAGACCTGATCAAGACTAACATGGTACTCAAGGTCTTCGACGGCAACCCATCAGAGACCAAGGGCGTGTTAAATGTCGAGCTGACCGTCGGCAACAAGACCGTACCCACAACCTTTTTTGTAATCGACGGGAAGGGGTCTTACAGCCTGCTGCTCGGAAGAGATTGGATACATGCCAACTGTTGTGTCCCTTCCACCATGCACCAATGTCTGCTTCAATGGGACGGCGATAAGATAGAGATTGTACCAACCGACAGGTCAGTAAGCGTCGCCAATGCTGATTTGCCACTCTGGGAAATCGATGGCATTGATTGCTTGTCTGGGAAAATCTGGCAAGCCGATTTTATAAAAGTGTCCGATTCTGCCATACAGCCGATTGGAGATGACGAGCCGCAGCTGCTGCTTTGAGCAATACGTCGTGGAGGGCTCAAGCGTCTACGACATGGACACCGCGGACGAAGACGATGGCAGGCTTGGGCAAGGTTTTACGTCGGCCGACGAATTAGAGAAAATAGACATAGGCTCTGGAGACAGGCCTAGGCCGACGTATATTAGCAAAAATTTATCTTCTCATTGTAGATCCTAGCTCATTGCTTTGTTAAAGGAATATAAAGATTGTTTTGCTTGGGAGTATTTTGAGATGCTTGGTCTTAGCCAATCTATTGTTGTTCATCAACTGCCGATCAAGGCAGGCTATCGGCCATTCAAATACCCTCCTAGGAGGTTCAAGGCGTGCGATCAAAGCGGAGATCACTCAGCTATACGATGCTGGATTCGTTCAGCCTTGCCGATACGCCGAGTGGGTCTCAAACATTTTCCCAGTATTGAAAAAAATGGTAAATTTCGGGTGTGCCTCGATTTCAGAGACCTAAATAAGGCTACCCCCAAAGATGAATACCCGATGCCTATATCCGATTTGCTCGTAGATGCTGCATCAGGCCACAAGATCATCAATTTTATTGATGGCAATGCGGGTTACAATCAAATCTTTATGGTCGAAGAAGACATTTCCAAAACTGCTTTTCGATGTCCTGGAGGAATCGACTTATACGAATGGGTGGTTATGACATTCGGGCTGAAGAACATTGGGGCAACATACCAACGGGCCATGAATTATATATTCCACGACATGATCGGCTCTCTGGTGGAGATCTACATTGACGATGTTGTTGTCAAATCCAGAGAGATAGAGAACCACATAGCTGATCTGAAGCAGGTTTTGGAACGGACAAGAAAATATGAATCCGTTGAAGTGCGCGTTCGGCGTGTCAGCCGGGCAGTTTCTGAGGTTTCTTGTTCATGAAAGAGGAATTGAGGTTACACCAAGGAGCATCAACGCTATCAAGATGATACAACCTCCGAAGGACAAAAAGCAACTTCAATCATTGATCGGCAAAATCAACTTCATCAGGTGGTTTATAGCAAATCTTTCAGAGAAGATGGAGTCGTTCACACCACTGCTTCGGCTGAAAGTTGATCAAGCATTCACATGGGGGGCAAAGCAGCAGAATGCCTTGGATAATATCAAGAATTATTTAAGCTCGCCTCCAGTTTTAATGTCTCCACAAAAAGGGATACCGTTCAAGCTGTACCTATCGACCGATGACAAGTCGATCGGGTCAGTCTTAACCCAAGAGGTTGAGGGCATGGAAAAGGCTATCTTCTATCTCAGCTGACAGCTGTTGGACGCAGAAACAAGGTATTTAACAGTGGAGAAGCTATGTCTGTGCCTATATTTTTCATGTACGAAGTTAAGGCATTACATGCTATCCAATGAGTGCACAATAATATGTAAAGCCGATGTGGTCACGTAGAACACAGAGATAGCTCGATCGACTCAGTTGAAATCATGCCTTGGACATTGACGTTTGATGGCTCGGTGTGCACCAATGGCTGCGGTATCGGATTGGTCATTATTTCGCCTAGGGGCGCAAGCTTTAAATTTGCTTTTTCTATCAACCCCCATGCTACAAATAACCAAGCCGAGTACGAGGCCACGCTCAAAGAGTTACATCTGCTCAAAGAAGTTGAAGCCGAACCCATCGAAATAATGGGAGATTCACTGTTGGTCATCGGCCAGTTGTCAGGAGAATATGAATGCAAAAATGATGCGCTGATGGTCAACTATCAACAATGCCAAGAATTGATGGATGATTTTTGGCTAGTTACTCTAAAACATATCCCAGAGAGCAGAATACAGAAGCCAACGATTTAGCTCAAAGGGCATCGGGCTACAGGCCGATGATGAGAGACATTGAAGTAAAAGTTGCAGCCATCACAGCCGATGATTGGAGGTTTGAAATCTACAGCTATCTACAAAATCCTTCTCAATCGGCCTCAAGAAAATTGTGATACAAGGCGTTAAGATATGTTTTGCTCGACGAAGATCTTTACTATCGAACGATCGATGGAGTGCTGCTCAAGTGCCTTGGAGCCGATCAAGCCAAAGTAGCTATCGGAGAAGTTCATGAAGGGATTTGCGGCATGCATCAATCGACTCATAAAATGAAGTGGCTACTTCGGAGGGCAGGATATTTCTGGCCGATAATGCTGGAGGACTGTTTCAAATATTATAAAGGTTGCCAGGATTGTCAGAAATTCAGCGCATACAAAGAGCACCAGCATCGGCTATGAACCCAATCATAAAGCCCTGGTCGTTCAGAGGATGGCGCATCGACATGATCGGCCAGATCAATCCATCCTCAAGCAAAGGACATAAATTCATTCTGGTGGCGACAGATTATTTTACAAAGTGGGTGGAGGCAATACCTCTAAAGAAAGTTGACTTCAAGGACGCAATCGAGTTTGTTAAAGAGCATATCATCTACCGATTTGGCATCCCACAAACAATTACAACAGATCAAGGATCTATCTTCATATCAGATGAGTTTGTTCAGTTTGCCGACAGCATGGGGATCAAATTACTTAATTCTTCGTTGTACTATGCACAGGCCAACGGGCAAGCAGAGGGTTCAAACAAAAGTCTGATCAAGCTGATTAAGAGGAAGATTTCTGAGTACCCAAAGCAATGGCACAACCAATTAGCCGAATCACTTTGGGCATGTCGGATGGCATGCCACGGATCTATCCAAGTTCCTCCATACAAGTTGCTCTATGGACACGAAGCAGTACTGCCATGGGAAAATATCATCGGCTCAAGATGAATTCAGCTGCAAGATCAACTCACAGCCGATGATTACTATCACCTGATGGTGGATGAATTGAAGACCTTGTTTTATCATGGATGAGGGCCTTGGAAAAAGTAACAATGGATAAGGAGCGAGTAGCCCGGCATTATAACAAGAAAGTTGTGCCTAAATATTTTGAGGAGGGCAAACTCGTATGGAAATTAATACTGCCGATTGGAACAAGAGATAATAAATTCAGCAAGTGGTCACCAAATTGGGAAGGGCCTTTCAAGATCCACAAATGCGTCTCTAAAGGAGCTTACATGTTAAAAGGTTTGGATGGAGAGGTATTTGGAAGGGCTCTGAATGGCAAATACTTAAAAAAAATACTACCCAAGCGTTTGGATCAACTCATGATTCAACTCTGTTTGTTCAGCCGATTCGTGTTAGCCGATGTTCTCTATTGAGCGAGCATCGTAATTTTTTACGCCAAGTTTTCTGCAATCGGCTAGTGTTAGCCGATCGTGATGACAACGATGCACGATTTTGTCAAGTTCATAATTTTGTCAACGTCGAAGACATCAACAAAACTAGGGGACATATACATACACAAAACCTAAGCCGATTACAGAAAGGTGGTACAGAAAGGTGGACATCGAATTTTTTTAGAATCATAGCATCGGACAAGATTTTCGAGTTTCAGAATCGACAGTCATGTTGTTGGACGCAAGTATAAGCCGATCACGGGATAGTTACTTACAAAAGGCCGAAGCCGATTACAAAAGTTTAAATCTTGCCTAAGCTATTACAGTCGGCTCACTGCTTTAAGAAGTCAGCTATGGCCGACAATGCCTTGCGCCTGATTTGGTCCACTTCCTCAATGGCCCTAGTGTCATCGGCATCGGACCCAGTCACCAGCCTCACCACCTTGGTCAGATCCTTCA
Organism: Oryza australiensis; assembly: GCA_019925245.2. Lineage (NCBI taxonomy): Eukaryota > Viridiplantae > Streptophyta > Magnoliopsida > Poales > Poaceae > Oryza > Oryza australiensis. Next base: position 32,738 of record JAIFGZ020000502.1, on the reverse strand, counting down.
GATGGGACACGGCCACCTTGATGCTTGATCGCTTATCTTCAATCTCCTTAGGCAGGTCGGCCATGTATTATTCTTGCATCTGGATCTCTGTGTTGAGATGGACAAGGTCGGCTATCATTTGATCCCTTCGCGTGCGAAGCTGCTCAAGTCTAGCGGCCGGCTCCGCCTTCAGGACGTCGAAATTTGCTTTCTTGGCCTTGATTTCTTCCTGGCTCGATTTGATGGCGGCCATCAGTGACTGGTTCTCTCGATGATCGGCAAGGCGTTGCTGGGCTCGCTCATTTTTCACCTGGTGTGCCTCTAGGAAGATGGCCGGGACAATCGCGTCGACCACAGCGTCTGGCAGCTGGCTCTGGATTTCCTTGAACCGAGCACGGATTGGGCCGCAGTCAGCTACCAGCGCGTCTAGAGAACTCTGTAGCCGATTGCCGATATTGGCCAGAGCTGCTTTGAGGTCTGCGTCGAGCAGCACCAGCGCCCTGTCGCCCCCTTCATCAGGGTCTTCAAACTCCGATAGGTCGAAGCCCAAGAGATCAGATATGTTCTACAAAAGGAAAGCAACAGTTAGAAAAATAACGAACTTATCAAGCCGGCTAACGAGGTTGAGCGAGGCTTACTGTGGGCATCGGAGCTGGAGTGGGTTCCGCGTCGGCTTGGTCACCACCTGCATCCGAAGTGACCTGCTCGTCAACTTGGCCGGTGCCTGCAGCCGACTGGGTGCGCTCACTTGAGTCCTGTGGGGCAGGCGTCGACATGCGTGGTGGCTGCAGAGAGAGTTAGTTGAGAATCGACTAAACAATAAAATGAGTGTGATGATAGGAACTTACTGATCGCAAGGGAGCCAATTTCTTCCTGGTCACACGCTTTGTTCTCTGCCGATTCAAAGATACAATGAAGGCGTGAGTAAATACAGATGAACGATTTAAAAGGGGGAAAAGTGTGAAATCACATACCGTTACCGGTCGAGCAGGGCGCCTCGGAGGACTTGGAGTTTTCTGGACGCTGCTCTCGTCGGCTGATGGAGTTGCGATGTATTTCTCCGAGCTGGAATCGGCTGCGGCTTCATCGATGGCCTCTGCAGCTTCTTCGTCCTCCACTTCTTGAGTAAAAAAGGCATCCACGGCCGGATCGACTGGGGACAAGTCATCATCAGCTGGGGCTCGCTTTGCCTTCTTGGCTGCCCTCTTTCACGCTTCGGCAGTCGGAGTAGCAGCAGCCGATGGCTGGGCCCTCTTTGTTCAACAGAGCGGCTCGCGGGTTTGGCCGTGAAGTAGCGTGCCCACCTTCGGCGCGTTGAAGCCGATTGGAGATGGAGCCAGCCCACACCCGTTCAGCACGACGCCGGGCACGTAGTTGATTACCACCCCGCTTCGGCTCACTGGGGGAGGGGAGTCGTCGATCGTCTACAACAGAAGAGAATTATGGTTAGCCGATGATACAAGTAATAGATGATGAATAAACAAGAGCTGAGAGACGTGCTTACTGATGGAATTCTGTCGGGGTCGACGATGGTCACATACATTGTGGCCGATTGGTGGAACAAGTGTTGTTTCCACTCGCCCACCACTGGTTAAAGATCGGCGATTTGGTTATTGCCAAGTTAATTCTGTTCATGCTGTCGAGAGGAGGAGTCAGGAGTTGAAGTAGCCGAAGCATCATTATATTGCCTTCGATTCTTCCCCTCGGCTGAATCTTATCGGCAAACCACAAGCTGATCGGCAGCTGGCCCATTCCAAACTGTCTCACCGCCACCATTGGGTGATAGAACTCGTAAGTTTTGGTGATGTTATAGCCTTGATGAATGCCGACGGGAAGGATGCAGGGAGTGATAGCAGTGGCAAAGATTTCCCTCGGCGCTGTGTATTCTTCTGAATCGAGCTCATCTTGCCGATGATTGTCTGGCTGTTCAAATTCGATGAAGTCTTCATATGCAAACCAGATCTTTGAGGCATTTGGAAAGCCGCTGTACAGCCGATCGAACCACTCTATGAAATCTTCGGCTGTCAGTTTTGAGCCTGGATAGGTCGAAGCAGCCTCACCATACGACGTCGGCCGCCGAGTGGTTTTTTCCTCATCATCCACAATCCTCAGCTCTAACAACGGGAACTCGGCTTGAAGGGGAGCGGGCTGTTCAGCTATCTTATGCAAGTGCAGGTTAAGCCAGAGTTGCAATAACCACCATGGACCTCCGGTGCCGACGGACTTCTTGGAGGCCAGCCGAGCCGAAGCCGAACCCAGGACTTGGTATAGATAACCCAATAGGTACTTGCCTAAGGGGATGTTCTTTTTCTCCACTTGGGCTTCGGCTACATGCTGTCAGTTGCTGGTTGGACCGCAGCTAGATCCACAAAATACAAACTTCTCTAACCACATGAGGAGGAAGGCGGTGTGCTCTCTGTCCAAAATCAGCCCATCCTTCATGTTCATAGAAATGAAGCCGCTCCAGCCGCCAATGCTTTTGGTCTTGAAGGTATGTTGGCACTTGCGCTGAAGATCACTTGGGCTGACCATGGAAGTGATGTCCAAGCCAGTTATCATCACCACATCCATCAGAGTGGGGGTCATCAGCCCTTGTCTAAATAAGAAAGCGTTGAGTGTGTCAGACCAGAAATAGTGAGCAACTGATAGAAGGGATTCGTTCTTGGGCATGTCGGCTATCGTCAGTTCTAAGCACTGAGCTATTCCAAGCTCGGTCCAGTGCATCCTTTTCCTAGCCGACATCCTTAAGAACCAGGTCGGCCAGGATTTTTCAGTTGACGGCCATGATTTGAAGGCGCTAGTCCAGTATGACAGATTATGAGTTGAAAACCTAAAGGGGATTCGATCGGTTTCTGCGTTAATTATTTCACTTGGGTCCAAATTGCCGATTGGCCCTAGGAAGTATTGGTTCTGATGAGCTAGGTTGGGGATTGCGATTTGGTGGGCTAAGTGCTACAGAATGAAGAAAGAAACAAGGAATCATGAAGAGGCAGAAACTGAATTACGGAAAGGAAAAGGGAATGAAGCCGATGAACTTACCTCGGGGTACGATGGTTGCTGTGATGCGTCGGCGGGTGTGCTTGAGGAAGCCATTGCTAGAGTCGTCGCCTCTTAGGGTTCGCCGGAGAGGATGCGGGCTTCGGGTTGCCAAGGTCGCCGGGGAGGTCGCCGGAGAGTTCGAGGGTTGTTGAAGTGGCTGTTGGTTTGTGACAGCGTGACACGTGTGATGGCCACGGGATGGTATTTAAAGAGTGTTTTTTGGCAGCCGAAACGGTTCAGGTTGCAAAGAGCGGGAATTTGGAAAAGCAGCAAATCCACGATATTATCTTATCACGGACTTGGGGGCATGTGTTAACGGCTAAATTTGGTAACCAAATCCCTAAGTCCTAGCCGAGATGAAAGCGAAGTCGGATCGGAAGAACAGAGGTCAAGTCGGCTACGATACAATCGGCTACGAGACCAATCGGCTGAGGTTGAGTCGGACAAGGACAGCCGATAGCCGATGCTGAGTCAAGGAAGAAGATGGAACCATTTCCGATAAAGGTGCTTAAAGATAAAAAGAAGATTCGGTTCCCAAATTGCCGTTAAAAGATATTGCCATCTATGGATAGAGTCCTGTAACGACAATTGTATCTGTAAAGTAGGAATTTGTTTAGATTTCCTATTGTAATATGGCATGAGACCATATGTCGGGATGTTGTCGTATCATGTATAGTAGATTAGATAGAAACCGTATCTTGCACGGGTAGTTTTCTTCTTGGGTATAAATATGACCCGAGACCCTTGTAATCAAAAAAGTCATTACACAATCAATACAACTTTCGGCGCATCGCCTCCTATTTTCTTCAGACGAACACTTGATCCGGCTTCGGGCTGCATCATTTTGATCCCCGATTAAGGTAAATGTTTGTAATTAGTGGTGTATCTCGTCGAATTTAGTGCTTCCATCGCTATGATACTCTTGATTCAATGATTTATACTGCACTAGTTATCATATATCACATATAATTTAGAACAATGTCTAGATCTGTCTTGACATCGGCCTGTTTCTGTCAAGAACCAGCAGCCGATAGAGCTAGATCTAGGGGTTGGCCTAGATTATATGCGATATCCATCATCTCGATGGGTTTATATCAGCTATAATAGATCTTATTGTTCTTTTATACTTAATGTTGCATCTATTTGACCTATTAAGTCATTTTTAGAGCCCTTGTGATCTATTCGGCTAGATGTATATGCTTAGAGACAGTGCCGGGGTTTCAGCCGGCCTCATCTGTTTAATATTCTTTGGTACGTTTACTATTAGATTTATTAAAGCAGCCTCTTATATTAAGATCTTGCTCTGGTTAAATGCCCTAAGCCAGAATCAGCCTGTTAGCCACAGCCGACAGCCGACTGATGTAGGCTTAGCGCATTTAGCTTAGATCAATATCCTTTTATAAGATGTATCGGAGTACTAGCCGATTCATGGTTAATCTTACAGTATCGGCTAGGCTGTTAATGCATATATTTATTATCCTTTTGTATATTTGGATTAAATGGTTAATATTGTCTCGGCGTAGCCGATCTAACCCAGTCACTTAGTTCAAATGCACTTTGGGATAGCATATATATGTAAATTGGTCCCCTCAGCCGATCCAGTAGGATTTAACCTAACCCTTAATGCATATATCTTTGTTCTTCTTGTTGGTTAACAGATCAAACCAACTGCACGCTCTGTATTTCACAAACAACCGAGAAGAACCTGCACTAGAGTTAAATTGATCTCCCAGGCCAGCGCGTGAGAGAAAATTCTCATCAACACTCGCTGTCCTCCGGAAGTTCACCGTGATGGCCCGGCCGGAGCAACAAGCAAGCAGACAGGCATGAAAGACCTTGTTTTGTTTTCATCCATGAATTTTTTCTATTTCCATATTTATATGCATAATTCTTGACTGATTTCTGTTGAGCAGTTGCAAAACCGCTAAATGGGGTTAGCTCGCTATAGCCCGCTATAGCCTTTCTTAGCCGCTACAAATAATGGCCGCTAAATGCCATAGCCCACTATTTTGAACATTGTCAGCGAGTCACGGTCAATGGTACTCATCTTGGTCGTCTCGTCAGCAACTGCACCGCATCCCGTTGCTGATCCGTGAAGGGGCCCCGACGCCTTCTTCGACAACCTCGGTCTCGCCTTATTCAAAATGATGGGGTGCAATGTCTAGGATTACCATGTAAACTCAAGCTTCAACTGGCCGGAAGCAAATGCTACACTCGAGTGAGTCGCGGTCGATGAAATCTTTATTACCAGCTAAGAGAGGATGAGCCATTTTTCACTCATCATTTCTATATTAGTGTTCAGAGCAGCTTCTTGTAAGGTAGTACAAGTCTTTGTACCAAGGAGCAATCGAACATCATGTAATCAAGCAACCATGCGGTAGAAAGCTTTGAAAGTTTACGCATTTTTTACCTGTTAATGCATACGAGCTTTACACCATCTTCGACAGAGATATCCTGAGCATTTGGCGTAACATGGAAGAAGGAGACTATCACAAGGGCGACAAAGATGGCTGCGAGAAAAGGAAAAGAAGTTGAAGGGTGAGAAGATCGGGCTTCAAGTGCAATGACTCCCGAGCAGGCGCGGATCAGGGTAGAAGCCTCTTCTCCCATCATGCTTGTAGTTATGGATGAAAGCGGGTATGGGAAACAGGATCAAACTCAAGTAAGCATATACTCCTGTGGATTATTCTTGAAGCACACAAGAACATAAGAAAGTCAAAGCCCGCCATGATTTCAACTCCAAAATCTTCCGAGAAATATTCCTATTGGCGGCTTGGTCTATTTGGGCTCACTGTAATGAAGTAATTTTTGATGGTGCCCCATTGTCTTTGAACTGATAGAAATATCTGTTTAAAAGGGAACTTGACTATGTATAGTATTTATAGTTCATGAAAATATGTTAGATTAAAAGTTCATTGAAATATTTATATTAATAGTATTTATATGAACTTGCTTTAAAATAAAGACTTCATATGGGTAATAGTATTTATATGAACCTCGCTTAAAAGAGAGACTTCATATGAACCATAGTATTTATATGAACTTGGTTTAAAAGAGAGACTTCATATGAAATTGGTTCATAATAATAGTATTTCTAGTAATAGTATTTTGCAATATGTTAAATACTATAATACTTCTGAAAAAAATTAATTTAATCGGGCTTAATATCTTAGCCCATCAGTGATGAAAGCATCGATGACGGTCATTAATGAAAGCCCGATAGAGATGATGATCAAATCCGATCGGGTGTGAAACTTCAAGCCCGTCACCGATGTTATCATCGGTGATGGACATTAATTACAGCCCGATTGAGATGATGAACTCATTCGATCGGGCTTGAAACTCTAAGCCTATCACCGATAAGAGATATGACGGGCATTAGTTAAAGCCTGATTGCGATGTTGATCTTATGCGATTGGGCTAGGTATTTAAGCCCGTGACCGATTACTACATCAGTGACGGGCATCTGTTTTAGCCGTCACTGATGTAATTTTCCCATCGACCTACCGCGCCGAACTAAATCTTATGTCTGACGGGCATTACATTATGCCTGATTGAGATGATTCATCTCAGTTGGGCTTTATCTAAAACCCATGAAGGATTTGCTTCGAATTTTTTTAAAAGAGTGTGCTGATTCATATCTACGCTATTGCAAAAAATTTCCAAGTCCTCAAAGAACCCTAGCGCCGCAACAGGCCCTCGCGTTCTCCCTCGCCGCCGCCGGCTGTCTCCGAGCCCGGCATCATCCTCCCTCGCCGCCACCACCGAGCGCCATCGCTAGGTTAGTCCCGATCCTCTCACCCGGCGGCGCCCTCTCTCTCCCCTCTCTCTCCTCTCTCCTCTCCCCGTTGCTCGCCCCCGACGCCGTTGCTCCCGCCCCCCGCCGCCCCGGCTGATGCCCCACCGGCTTCGTTGCTCCCCTGCCGTCGCCCTTCGTCCTCGCCCGACGCCGTTGCTCGCTGCCCCGAGGGCGTGTGTCACGAACCCAAATCCTAGGGGTCATGTAAAATACGATAAGACGAAACTAGGAGTAGAGATCTCCAATTTTCTGATCCTGAAATTTTCATTCCTAACCTAGGTGGAGTATTTTTAAACCTAGGGCATGACTAAAGCTTTGGGATTTAAAAATAAAAACCTTTCAACTTTTGCACATTGTTCCTTTAAAGCATGAGAGCGTGCATATGCATAACACATATTTGGTAAAAGGATTTTCTATACCATTTGAAAATTTGGAACTCTCATCTCATTACATGTTCATGCCTACAGCTCAAGGAAAATATTATGTAGACACTATAACAAAATTTGACGCACTAGCATAAAGGGTAATACCTAAATAGGGAGGGGCTAACCCGAATTCTTTGAGCTAAACCACACAGGCTAAATTTATGGAAAAAAATTCTTGTGGATGCCCTTCCTCATATTCACCCAACTGTAATTTTTACACAATTTAATGAATGAACCTGGTGCTTCAAATAAATAAAACAAAGCAGCAACCTAATGGGGGAGAAAATGCCTCAAATCGGCTAAAACCAAGTTCCAACTAAAAGAGAATTTAAATGCACATAAATCAGTATAGTAAATAATTTATTAAAATACTACGTCGAATGCAAAAATTTACTATAATTTTTCTAGAATTTTTCTGGACTGTTTGGACCTCCTAAAAATTCAAACAATGTTTAAAATACCCACATTTTGTCGAATTTTTGTGAGCAAACCATGAGAGATCTTTGAGTGAAACCAAAGAAAATGGATTCTTCATCTACTCCTCTGTTTACAGAAAAATTTTCATTATTTTTCCTAAACCACACAGCGTTTTATAGAGCTGCAAAGACAAGGTGAAGAAATAAATCGAAAAACATCTTCAAAATTCGAGTGTACACAGAATCATAACCACATCTCTCCTCAATGCCCTGCTTACCACGAGGATGGGCCCACTGTCAGCGCCTGCAGCTAGCTACCGCGTGGTATTTACTCATCTTCACTGCTGAAGCACGCAGCTCACAGCCGACCGGGCGCAGGGCGTCGATGCCACGTGGCCCTGAGGTGTCGACGCCGCGCAAGCTCTCCCTGCCCTGCAAGACCTTCCCGCCTCGATCACCCAACTCCTAGTTTCACCTCAGAACTGATCAAGCCGAGAGGGGAGGCCTAGCTTTTCCATTCCCCTCACTTCGTCCTCACCGGCCGTAAAGAAGACAACCACCGCCGTCGCAGTTAACCCACGGTCATCCCCTTCTAGTCCACGTCCCTTAATCCTCGTCCAATGCCGAAAATTTTCTCTTTTGACACCAATTCCATTCATCTCTTGTAGCCGCGGGAACACCGATGCACTCCACCGGAAAAACCAGAGCATGCACTAAGCGTCACCACCGCGCCCTCGATGCTGTTCTGGGCAATGTAGACCGGGGCAGACCAAATCCTCGCGCCAACAGCATCGCCTCGACCCCCTTGTCGTTTCCCCTCAACGACCCCAGCCAATGGTGCACTGAAGAAAGAGATCGACACTCGTCTTCCTCGGAACCGACCAGCCACCGCCACGGGCCGCCGCCGTTGATTCTGCTCACTTCGGTGAGTCTTTGTCAAATTCCTTGCATTTGAACCATCTCGAGGTACCCAGTGACGTAACGGTTAACTCCTCCTAGCGAAGCATTGGCCGAGTCGAGTTGTCGCCGTCGTCCTCCCGGTCCTGCCACCGCCGCCATTCAGGATTCATGACGCCGGGATCACCCGAGCCTCACCAAACCATTCGCGCCATCGGGTAAGCACCAAGAACACTTGTATATACTCGAGCATGCACTGCCTTAGCGTAAATCGAGCTGTAGCTTCGGTTTGCACATCACCCGGACACGACCGCCGCCTACGCTCATCGCCGGCGCAGCTCAGGGCACCACCGTACTTGAAACCACCACCAACGTGTGCGCCAGGGACTTGTGCACCTTTCTTCTTTAGGTCCCTTCTCCTGAATCGCCTCCGTTCGCCGTCGGTGCGGCCGCAAAGCTCGCCGTTGCCGCTGCTCTGCTCCCTTCTCTTTTCTGTCTCATTGATAGCCGGGCCCCACATAAACAGGCGCAAAACCTCCCTCTCAAAACCACAGTAGCTGACCCGTGGGCCCCGCACGCAGTGACACAGGGAAGGCTGCAAGGAAATATTTTTACAGAGAGCATGACCTCACTTTAAAAATCCATATAAAATCCATTTGTAAACATTTTTGAATGGGAAAAATTTCTGTGGACTCCTTAGACAATGAACTTCAATATGAAACCATAAAACGTAGCACACAATGCACTGGAAATATCCCAAAAATTTAAATAATCCAGGACACTCATAAACCAAAGGGTAATTTGTATAACCTCTAAAAAAATTCAAATTAACTTAAACTTGGGCAAACCCAAATTCTATAGATCCCTCATCTCACCCTCTCTGGCATAGGTAAATAAAATGTATACATCCCTTAGGTCAAATGCTTATAAAAAAATAATTTTAAGAAAAAGGTAAATTTTAGGATAGTCAGTCTTTAGGGATTTTGAAAAAATCACCTTACCATATTTTTGAGTAAGCTTAGATTCTGTAGAATCACCCAAACATGTGCCTTTAGAATATAAAATAAAATTTTATGCTTTCTGTGTAGTATAATGCCTTAACCTAATTATAAATAAAACTAATAGTTTAATGCACCCACTAATATGTAGGAATTATAGAGAATCCAATTTTTGTCCTTTTTAGGTAGAACAAGTTTCTATAAAACTAGAGACTAATGAACTCCCATTTAGTGAAGTGAAACTTAGCCACACATCCACTGGAATAAAAAGTAAAAGCCCAAATTAGATACTCTAAAAGGTAAGCTAGCTAACATGTCATAGGAATACCCATTTAAACAAGTGTATGACATATATATGTAGAAATACCATTTAAACTCCAACAATGGTTGCACCTAAACTTACAATGTATTTACTAAATAAACCACTTTAAGTCCCCAAATAACAACCTGAACTAGTTCTGGACCTAAAGCTCTTTAACACCCCCTTTAACATGTTACAAGTGTAAAACACGTTATAAATACACAAGAACCCCTAGTAGACTTAGTTTAGCTCTAAAAATCATGAAAAATAAGTTGTAATAATCTTAGGAAATATTCCCCTTCACCTGTGGAAGGTCTAGGTTAATAAAAAAAATCCATTGGTAAAGACATTTAGGACCAATGCCTACTTGAATCCTACGACATACCGAGCGAACTTTAAAGATTAATAACTCCCAAAATAAAAGAGATAGAATAAAAATTCCTCCACCATAAATCACATCCACACAGCACCTAGCTACACTAAGGAATTCGTGCATTATAGATCATATTTAATTTTTACATGTTTTCGGTATTTACCCGTTATCGGTATTTTTTGTTAGCAAGTAACGTCGCGACAGTGAGAAGACTTGCATACTAACTCATCCTAGGGAAGTTTACTGCAGCCAAGGCAAGTTTTTCTCCCTTCTCTTTGAACACCTTGAATTCTATGTGTTGATGGATGAAAAGATTTGTTTGCAAAATTGCATGTGAATATAGATTGTATCGGTATTTTAAACTTGGGTATGTTAGTTATCACCTATTTGCTGCATTACCTCCTTGGATAATTTACTTCCTTGCTGTTTGTACCCCTAGGGATGGTTAGAGTACATCAATTGTGCTCTAATGGGTTTAAAACCTTGTACAACCAATTGCTTAGTCTCGCCTAGTATTTTGCAAATAAATGTTCCATCTAGGATTAAAATGTGTGTTTTTGATAAAGTATTCCCTTGATGAAATGGGCTTAATTTGATGGGTATTTGCAAAACAAAAAGTGTAAAAGTATGATTTTGACTTGGGCGACAATTGGCATGTGATTAAGGTAATTGCATTTGCCGATAGGGCGAGTGCTTGTCGATTAAGGACCGAACTTGTGTCACCAACTCAAGGTTACCGTACATCCGCATGTGCTAGTATGGGATAGCCTTAGCCGAGTAATCTTCTTAGCACCTAGCCTTGCATTATGGTAGGCCGAAGTGTATGGGTTTGGAATAACCCATAGGAACTTCCTATTTACCCCAATGTGGTAGTTTAGGTGACTAAGTCTGTCCACTACAATGATATCGTGCCACGTGGGTGGGTTCCCGTCGTGTCTGCCACCATGGCGTTAAGTTAAGGTGAGGCCCGCCACTTAATGGTTCTAGGTCTTATTCCGGTATGACCTAGGATGGAGGGAACACGTATCGTGCTGGTGCAAGGCTAGGGACTAAGTAGTGTAAAGGCTTCGTGGTGACCTCTAGACTATACTCAATGTGAAGAGTATAGTGGAAACGACGGGTACCGAATCAACTAGAGAAATTCACTTCGAGTGGGTAAAGCTGTACAAACTCTGCAGAGTTAATAAAACTAATCGATTAGCCGTACTCATGGTCAAGAGCGCTTTGGTGAAGTGTCAAGAGTATAGACTCAATTGCTTAAAAAATGTGACTATATGATTTCGATAAAATGTGTTGAGTTGTGTGAGTGTGGTGACAAAATGTGACTTGTTGTCATGGAGGATAACAAGATAATGGTTATGGTGGAACCGAAACGAAATTAATGATGAAACTAAAGTGACTGTTTTGTTAATTGAGTTGTCAACTCTTTCTCAAATGGTTTGTGAAATAAAATTTGCTTTAGGCGGAAAATGAGCTTCTCATATAGCCTTCCCTTTGATTATGAGCTTATTATATAGTATGTCTAGTGCTTGCTAGTACATTACTCGCTAATGTACTGATCCTTGTCGATTGGAATATCCATTTGGTTGCAGGTTTAGTCCTAGTCCTTATGAGATGGAAATTCCCCGATTTGATTCTTCTTGGGTGAGAACTTAATGGGGTAAACCCCTAGTCGATGTGCTTGTGGGTGGGTACTAAAGCCACCACTGTTCGCTGTGCTCTGATGATTGTATATTTATTTGTCTGGTCGGCCTATGTAATAGTAAAAGTATTGATGTAATATGTAGCTTACCTCGAACTAGTTGTATTTACTTTGTATGCGCATGCTTGAGAAGAAAGTGTGAATCTAATGCACTCCCTGGGAGTTAGATTCACGTGAGTATGAGTTAGGAATATTTGAGACGTTGTAGATCTTTAGCCGTATTGTCAAGTCTCTTGATTGTGTAACACATCCGGTAGCCACCTTCGAGTGGTTTGACGGGCACAATTCAGGCTGGAGTTGACTGGCAGGCTAAAGGCCCAGCAATGTCTCACATATCCCACTCTTGGGTCTTCGGATATCTCGTTTTATTTGTCTTGTGAGCTGAGACGTGTTAGCTCGTATTGCAAATAGAATGAGAGGTCCGAGTGTCTCTGACAGCGTGGCTCCTCCCCTCGCCGCCCCCGGCCGACGCCCCACCGACGCCGTTGCTCCCTGCCATCGCCCTCCGTCACCGCCCGACACGCTTGCTTTCCCCCACCGTCCCCACCGACGCAGCACGACGCCCCCTCGCTCCCCGCCGCCCCGACCGACGCCCCACCGATGCCCCCTCCCCCCGACTGTTCAAAGTATATTGAAATTTTAATTATATGGATTGTGATATATTAAATTTTGAATTATATGGACTGTGAAATTTATGTTTGAATATTGAGTTTTGTATATATATGGATTGTGATACCTCTGTCTATTAATATATCGATTGTGTGACTGTGCGAATTTTGAATATGATTATGGACTGTGCGACTATGAATTTTGAATATATATATGGACTGTGATACCTCTATGTTTGAAAATTAATTTTCAATGTTAATTAATTTTGAATGTGAATGGACTTTAGATTTTTCTTATGCATATATGTATAGATGGACTCAGCCAGCTAAGTTCAAGTTCAGTGCTCCTTTGACCACCCCTGAATATCGCAACATAGTTGGAAATTGCACTCAGATGAGAAGGGTAGAAGAGTGGTACCTACAGATGGCAAAGGAGGGTAAAGAGACGTTCGCCGTCTTTTATAGGAACGAGGACTTCCATCACCAGGATGGTATAATCTGGGTCTAATTTAAGCAACTATTTCAGCTATACAATCTGAGGGACCTAGACGCGTTGCTATTTCAGCTATGGGCATTGTAAGCATACTCGAACCCCTCGCTATTATTTCAAAGTTGATATCCTCATAGAGTGTCTAACTTGTTTCCTTATGCAGAATGGAGACGCTTGAATGTAGAGCAAACTATAACAAAGTAGGATTCCTCGATCCAGGGCTTGTCAATTCCAATGTTATTGACGACGACCCAAGGTCCCAAAAATGGGTGCTAGACTACCTCTACAACTCCTTTGTCAAGCTTAAGGACATGAATACGATCCTTTTGCCCTACAACTTTGAGTAAGTGTGACATTTGTTATTGTAGATATCATTTGTGCTTGAAGGTGTTAATTGCTCTCTCCCTTTGTATGCAGCCATCACTGAATCCTTCTTGCCATCCATTCAAAAAACTGTAAGATTTTCGTCATGGATGGATTAAGGAAACCACAAGAATCTTTCCAATCCGTCACTGACATCCTAAATAAGGCACTTGTAAGTATAATAAGAATCATCAACACGTTGCATGTGCCAATACATTCCGGGTTTGCAGCCATCGTTGGTGCCAACGTCAGGAACCAGGCACGAGCATATGTGGTTTCTACGTGATGAAATTTATGTGGTTTTTCCTAGAAGACCGCAACTCGCACATTTCAGATTCTGAGGTTCGCCATATTTGTTAAGCTGTAAATACATGTTTCTAAACACATATTACGTTTTCACATATTCAATCCGTTTATTTGCAGAAATTAGGTATTCCAACAAGTCAGTTATTGCCACATGTTTGCTTAGCCCTTGCTGAACTACTCTACGGATTCATCTTCCGACATGTCATCTCGTCGGGCGGCGCATATCACGTTTCGAGGGTTCCAGATGGGCTAATGGCTTTCCTTGAGGGTGGCGGCCCTAGTGTCACTTACAGTCGATCGACGACAAAGTAAAAGCATTAGAGTCAATCAACCACAAAGAACAATATTGATAATCATTTGTATATTACAATTTTGTCAAATGTGTTCATAAAAATACGTGAATAATGGATGTGTTTGTGGATAGATGTGTAAATGTCAGATGTATGTGAATTTCAGATATATGTGAATATATGTAAAAGGGGATGTATGTGAGTGTGAATTTCAGATATATGGCTAGCAAAGGCGAGAGGCTAGCCAAAAAATAATATATTTTTTCCTGGAAAAAACTCATCGATGACGGGCTTTAACTGAAACCCGATGGAGATGACAGTCATCCGTGATGGGCTAACATTAGAGACCGATTGAGTTGTTATCATCCGTGACGGGAATAATTTAAAGCCCGATTGAGTCGTTAGTTATCCGTGACGGGCTTTAATTATGGCCCGTTTGAGATTATATCATCGGGTTAGGCCCTTGTTTGACTGGTCTTGTGGGTCAAACATATCGGTGACGGGTTGTCTTTAGGCCCGACAAAGATGACACACATCGGTGATGGGCCTTTGCCTGACAGAGATGACTACTCACATCAGTGACCTTTGCACCGTGACGGACATCATACCCGACAAAGATGAGGGTTATCGCCCGTTTGAGATGAGGATGACCGTTGTAGTGATTAGAATTTCAAAGTTACACTGTACATATCCTTTCCTCTGAGAGACCCATCACATGCCTGAGATTTGTGGGCCGTCACAACAAAGTCATCTCAAAAGGGCCTAAAAAGAGGCCGATAACGATATACTCTCATACTCATGTTAGATGTGCATAAAACTCGAGCCTAACACGAATGATACCTATCAGTGGCACGCTCAATTCAAGGCCCAACAAAGATAACCAATGTTATCTTTGCCGGGCTCCAATGAAAGCCTGTCACCGATGATTGTCTTCGGTGACAGGCTCGAACTGATGGCCCAATTGAGATAACAATTAGGCCCGTCACCGATAAATGCCATCCATAACGGGCTGTTACTTAGGCCTGACAAAGATAACTGAAATACCCATCACAGTTTATAGTTTGTTGGTCATTACAGATATTTATTATAGGCTATAAATGTTGGATCGAATACCCAAGACTAAGCCAACCAGAGGGGGTGAATGGTTGGTACACCCAAAAAACAAATCTTAGCAGAAATAAGATTTACCCTCGCAATTCGATGTCGTGCAGTCTGACCATAGGTGATGCGCCGGTCTGACCGTCTGATCACTGCCGGTCTGACCGGTGATATATGCTTGGTCTGACCGCAAGATGTAGCCGATCGTCGAACTTAGCTGATTTGCCAGATGTAGCCGATCGCTGTGCTTAGCTGATGAACACCGGTCTGACCGCAGTGTCCCGAGCGGTCTGACCGGTGGAAGGCCGCCGGTCTAACTGCCGATTAGACCGCCGCACTCAAGAAAACACAAATTGAAGATCACTCAAAGTAGATTGAAACTTTATTGCTTCTCTCTTTGTTTACAAAGTGCAACCAACAGCACTCCTCCCAAAATTTTGACTAAAACTCGAAACCCTAAACTTATCTCAGCACAACTCTCTCTAAAATTTATATCGAGAAGTCTCACCTTCCCTTTCTATGTATACACAAGATACGCAGCCCAAAGCCACGAATGCTACTCATACAAGAAGTCCTAATCCACTAGGAAACCTTCCCGTACAAGAAACGAACTTTACATATTCCAATTGTAACAAAATTGAACTCCTTCCAAATTATAACTCCACATCCCATATGCACACAATATTTCCATCGTATGCCATATGAAAACTTCACCAATCACGTGCATCAATCTCTACCCTTTAGTATCCCACATGATCTCCCTCTTGGATGTTACCTTATCTCCAAGTTGACTCCAATTCTATCACCGACAACACTTTCCCGAGGCATAAAGATTACCTACACATAATTAAACAAGGAAACCATATTCGATCACAAGCTATCTCCAACTTGACTCATTGTCAGCATAAACAACCATACATGCGCATAGAAACATAAAACTTCCATGTATATGCAAGGAAACAACCCGAAACCGGAACCGAAACAAAATCGGCCTGTTGTTATCACTGGAATTTGGTAATGAGGTTCCTAAGTCCTAAGAAAACAAGATGGAATCGGATCGGCTGAGGTCAGAAGTCATATCGGCTAAAAGAGTGATCGGCTGCAGGGCTGGTCGGCTGAGGATGGGTTGAATGGAATAGCCGACAGCCGATTCCGAGTTCAGAAGAGATAAAACCGTGTCCAATGTAGAAAATTAAGGATAAATGAGGAATCGGATGTTAATTGCGCGTTTAAAGATATTGCCACTTATTGATAGAGTCCTGTAATGGCAGTTGTATCTGTAATTTAGGAGTTTGTTAAATTGTTAGTTGTAATGCATTGTGGATTTCGCTAGGGATGATATGACGTTTTTAAAAGTAGTTTAGATAGAGTCCGAAGTTGTTACAAGTATTTGTATCTTGGGTATAAATAGGACCCGAGACCCTCTGTATGAGAACGATTCAATCAATCTAATCTTCGGCGCATCGCCATCCTTTTCCTTTTAGACGAACAACCTGTTTGGCTTTGGGCTGCATCGTCTCGATCCCCAAACTCAGGTAAATGTTTATCGTTAGTGGTGAGATTACTTGTTTCTAATGCTTCCATCGCAATGACACATTGGATTCAATAGTTTCACTACGATATGTATAATATAGTGCATATGAACCAATTCGGTGTTTAGATCTATCTTGTGGTTGACTCATCTTTTCGGGAGTATGTGGTCAGCAAGGCTAGGTTTAAAGGCTGGTTGGTTCGTATGTAGTATCTACCATCTTACGGAGTGTAAGTCGAAAGTAATAGATTGAATGCTTCTTTTGATACTTAATGCTGCATCAAGACTGAACTATTGAGTCGTCTTTACAATCGTTGGTAATCTATTCTCTTGGACTTACATTATCTGGGGATAGCGTCGGGGTTTCAGCCGACCTTACTTACCCTAATGCATTTCTTTTAACATAATTGTTATTAGATCTGTAATAGGGCCGTGTTTTATGTCTAGATTGTGCTTGCTTACATCTTTGATCTAGGAGTATTGCGCCTGCACGAGATTCGTTGGAGTATCAGCCGATTTGATGTTAGTTCCCAGCATCGGTTGGTCTATTGATCTGTGTATTTATTATTCTTCGTCATATTTGGATCGGATGACTGATGATCGTCTTGGTATAGCCGATGAGCTTTGGTCGTTTGGCCCAAATATGGTCTGGAATAACATATATACGTTCATGGATTTCCTCGGCCGATCCCGCGGGGACTTGACCTAACGCTTAACGAACATTTTCTTGTCTTTTCTCTTGTTGATTAGCAGATGAAATCAACTAGCACGCTCTACACATTGTAGGCAGCTAAGAAGGACCTGCACTGGAGTCAAGCAGATCTCCCAGGCCAGCGCGTGAGAGAGATTTCTCGTCAACACGCTTCTTGGCACGCCCAGTGGGACTATCTTTGTCGGCTCGACTCGGACGAATAGACTCAGCCGGCAAGATGGTCGACCCCAAGATCCCTGGCATCGCACAGGGCAATGTCGTACATGTAAAGATGGATCAACTATTGGCTGAACAGCAAGCCGAGTATAAGAAGATGGTGGAGGAACTT
Organism: Oryza australiensis; assembly: GCA_019925245.2. Taxonomy (NCBI): domain Eukaryota; kingdom Viridiplantae; phylum Streptophyta; class Magnoliopsida; order Poales; family Poaceae; genus Oryza; species Oryza australiensis. The sequence goes on along the minus strand of JAIFGZ020000502.1, from coordinate 15,083 downwards.
TAGAAGAATTATCTTCAATCCTTCACCCAAACGAGGTCTGGAATGGTGCACCAAAAGTACAAGTTCAGCCTCAACGATACCATAGCATCCTCGTCAAGTGATGCGAAGGGCAAACAGAAAGTGGAAGAGCCAACTCAAGTGCAGGATGATTAGGCCATGTACTCTTTGCAAGATCGGATCGACTCGGCCGTCCATCACGCGCTGGTCAACCAGAGCAGCATCCTGGTCAACACCCTCAATAATATGATTTCTCACGTGGTCGATGCCAAGGTAGCCGAGCAGCTGCAAAGGGGCCCCACATATTTCATGGATGGTCAGTTTCCTGATTACAGGACACTAGTCACCCAAGATCGGTTGCTTCCACTAATAGCGCAACCCAACCCACCAGGAGGAGTCGGCCACTTGAGTCCAAACGGGACAGCCGTGAAACCAGCAGTCACTATTTTAAACCGACAACGCCCGCCGACTCAAGGTCGGCTCGACATGTTTCATCATGATCGGCGACGAGCCGATTGATCATGGCAGACGCAGAATGTCGGGGCCGACATGTTTCTGGACCCGCCAACGCCACCACAGGAACCTCGGCCGCCGCCGATCGATCGCTACCAGGTACCAAGGAGGTCGTCGGGATCACCATTACCGGCCTCGACACCGCCACGATGTATCGCGAGGCACACATGCCGTATGACCCATACGAGCCGATCTGACAAGATAATAGGGCACAGGCCAAACTAATTGCAGACGTTATGCGAGATCGTTCGGCCTCAAACCGAAAGACTCGGAAACATGTATTGGTACCCCTATCCGAGCATTTGAACGGTCCCACTACCCAACCGATACAAAATCCCGAACTTCTCCAAGTTCTCGGGACGGACAACGTCTCTACCTATGAGCATATCAGCCGATTCTTGGCACAATGTGGTGAAGCATCGGCATCGACCCCTTGAGAGTTCGGCTATTTCCCCTTTCTCTTTCGAGGATCGGCCTTCACTTGGTTCTCCTCGTTGCCTTACAACTCGATTCGAGTTGGGCCGATCTTGAGAAACAGCTTTCATAGCTATTTTTATTCGGCAACCATGAAATGAAGTTGTCGAACCTCACCGCGTCAGCAAAAACATAATGAATCGGTTCGGGATTACATTCAGCGCTTTAGAGAAATGAGAAACCGATGCTACGCTGGTGCTATCGGCCCACGCCGATTTAGCCTTCCATGGTCCGATCGCGCCGATCGGGAATGATTTTCTGCAGACTTCGAAAGTCTAGCCCACTGGCGCGAAGGTAACGGCCCATGAACAACGTTTCCAAGAAACCAGGAAGGCCGTCAAAACCATAACGCAAGTCATCGTCGATTCAGATTACGGATCCGACGACGATGAAACGGAAGTGGCGGCAGCCGAATGGGCTAAGAACAAGAAGGCCATCATCCGCCGCTGGCGCCAAGACGGCTAAAGAAGAAAAATACGATTTTGACATCACTAAAGCCGACAAGATCTTCGATTTACTACTCAAAGAGAAACATATTCAGCTGCCCGAAAATCACGTGATCCCGGCGGCCAAAGAACTGAAAAAGAAGAAATACTGCAAGTGGCACAACTCCACATCTCACGCCACGAATGATTGCAAAGTCTTCAGGCAGCAGATCCAATCGGCCATCGAGGCCGGGAAGTTGAAGTTTGCTGACTCAAGTCGGCCCATGAAAGTAGACGGCAATCCGTTCCCGGTCAACACAGTCCATGCCGGCCTCGGGCGAGCTGATCGGTAGGACAGAATGGCGTACGGCTTAGCCGATATGGTGATCGAGGCTGAAACAGGAGAGGGCCAGATTGGAAACCCCACCGCACAGATCAACATGGTACGCCCAGTTATCAGGTCGGCTGGCCGACAACCGATCCACGAACGAAGCCGATACCACCTTCAATGTCGGTCTCGGCACGAAGAAATTTATGACGAAGCACCTCGCCGGCACGAGCCAAGAGTCCAAAGCCGGCGGAACATAGCAAGCCATGATGATCCACATTGGCATTGCGGCTTCTTCAGGCATTGCTAGGAATCTGACATGAGACTACCAACACTGGAAGACTGCCCGGCATGTAACGGTCATCACAACCATGAAGAACACAGGAGCTCGTCGTCCGAGGGCCCAGTCCGGTTCATCCCCAGAGCCGTCCAACTAAACCAGAGACGGCGACCGGTCCACGATCGGCTCGGTCTGATCCATCAAGACTTCTTCATCGACGAGAATCAGGATGGGGACGATCGCAGTAACAAGGAGGCCGATGAGGAGGGATCGGCCAATCCCCAATGGTGCCCGTCCGATCTATTTACGAAGACCCAGAAGAGGAGGATTCAGCGGCTTAAGCATGAAGGAAGAGAGGACGAGGTGAGACAAATGATATACGAACAACGCCGTCGGCTGGGTAAGATCAAGAGGCGGTGGGTACCCAAGCGGGAGAACGCTACGGCCACCGAAGAGCAAGGCGAAGAAAGCCCCGCCGACCAAGCCGAAGAGCAGCCAAGGGGAAGAGTAAAGCTACGCGTCGGTCAACATGGTCTTCGTGTTGCCCGTCGACGGTGCCCCGAAGCCGACGCAGATACTATCGAAGATGACCCAACAAAACTAATGATCTCGCCAGACCAGGCCATCTTCGACAAGCCAGAAGGGACCGAAAATCGGCATCTGAAGCCGTTATACGTTAAAGGGTTCGTCAACGGCAAGCCAATTTCCAAAATGCTGGTCGATGGAGGAGCGGCAGTCAACCTCATGCCTTACGCAACTTTCAGAAAGCTTGGAAAATGGGCCGAAGACCTGATCAAAACTAACATGGTACTCAAGGACTTCGACGGCAACCCATCAGAGACCAAAGGCGTTCTCAACATCGAACTGACCATCGGCAACAAAACTGTGCCCACAATGTTTTTTGTCATCGACGGGAAGGGGTCTTACAGCCTGCTGCTCGGAAGGGACTGGATCCACGCTAACTGTTGCATCCCTTCTACAATGCACCAGAGCCTCATCCAGTGGGACGGCGACAAGATCGAGATCGTGCCAGCCGACAGGTCAGTTAGTATCGTCAGTGCCGATTTGCCACTTTGGGAAATCGAAGGCATCGAATGTTTATCCGGGAAAATCGCAAGCCGATTTTCTAAACGTGTCCAATTCAACAATACAGCCCATCGAAAGCGACGAGCCGCAACGCTGCTTTGAACAAGACATGGTGGAGGGCTCCAGCGTGCTCGGCGTAGCCACCGCGGACGAAGACGATGGCAAGTTAGGACAAGGCTTCACATCGGCCGACGAGTTAGAAGAAATCGACATCGGATCTGGCGACAAGCCAAGGCCGACGTACATTAGTAAAATTTATCTCCTCTTTGTAGATCCCAACTTATTGAATTATTAAAAGAATATAAAGATTGCTTCGCTTGGGAATACTTCGAGATGCCGGTCTAAGCCGATCGATAGTGGTCCATCACCGCCAATCAAAGCGGGATACCGGCCATTCAAACAACCTCCCGGGAGGTTCAAAGCCGACATGTACGACGCAATTAAAGCCGAAATCACTCGGCTATACGACGCAGGGTTCATTCGGCCGTACCGATATGCCGAATGGGTCTCTAATATTGTCCGGTATTGAAGAAGAACGGCAAACTTCGAGTATGCATCGACTTCGAGACCTAAACAAGGCGACCCCAAAAGACGAATACCCAATGCCAATAGCCGACCGCTTGTCGACGCCGCCTCGAGCCATAAAATCATCGGCTTCATGGACGGCAACGCAGGGTACAACCGAGATATTCATGGCCGAAGAGGACGTCCATAAGACAGCTTTTCGATGTCCGGGTGCGATCGGCCTTTACGAGTGGGTGGTGATGACGTTCGGCTTGAAGAACGCCGGGGCAACATATCAAAGAGCGATGAATTACATTTTTCATGACATGATCGGTGCACTAGTAGAGATATACATCAACGATGTTGTCGTCAAATCGAGAGAGATAGAAAACCACATTGCAGATCTAAGGCAGGTGCTTGAGCGGACGAGGAAATACGGATTGAAGATGAATCCGCTTAAATGTGCGTTCGGCGTGTTGGCCGGGCAATTCTTAGGATTCCTCGTGCATGAAAGAGGAATTGAAGTAACACCGAGGAGCATTAATGCCATTAAGACAATTCAACCCCCTAAGGATAAAAGACAACTCCAGTCACTGATCGGAAAGATAAACTTCATTAGACGGTTCATAGCTAACCTTTCAGAGAAAATGGAGCCGTTCACGCCATTGCTTCGGCTTAAGGCCGATCAAATATTCACATGGGGGGCAGAGCAACAGAAGGCGTTAGTCGATATAAAAAATTATCTAAGCTCCCCTCCAGTTCTAATGCCCCCACAAAAAGGGACGCCATTCAAGCTGTACCTGTCTGCCGACGACAAGTCAATCAACTCCATTCTGATCCAAGAAGTCGATGGCAAGGAAAGGGCCATTTTCTATCTTAGCCGGTAGCTACTAGATGCATAGACTAGATATTCACCCGTCGAAAAGTTATGTCTATGCCTCTATTTCTCATGCACAAAGTTAAGGCACTATCTGCTGTCCAATGAATGCACTGTAACTTGCAAAGCCGACGTGGTCAAGTACATGCTATCGGCTCCAGTACTCAAAGGGAGGATCGGAAAGTGGATATTCGCGCTGACCGAGTTCGATCTGAGGTACCAGGCTCCAAGAGCAGTAAAAGGACAGGCCCTAGCCGATCTCATCGTGGAACATAGAAACGACTCAATCGGCTCCGTAGAAATCACGCCTTGGACTCTGACTTTCGATGGCTCAGTGTGCACCAACAGCTGTGGAATCGGCTTAGTTCTTATCTCACCGAAGGGGGCAAGCTTCGAGTTCGCCTTCGTCATCGACCCCCACGTCACGAATAACCAAGCCGAGTATGAAGCCGTTCTCAAAGGGCTACTCCTACTCAGGGAGATGGAGGCTGACGCGGTCAAAATAATGGGAGACTCGTTGCTCGTCATCAGTCAATTGTCAGGAGAGTATGAGTGCAAAAACGACGCACTGATGATCTATCATCGACGGTGCCGGGAGTTAATGGAAGGTTTTCGGCTAGTCACTTTGAAGCATATTCCCAGGGAGCAGAACACGGAGGCCAATGACTTGGCTCAAAGGGCATCAGGCTACCGGCCGATGCTAAGAGACATCGACATAGGCGTCGCCACCATCACAACCGACGACTGGAGATTCGACGTCTACAATTACCTCAAAAACCCTTCTCAATCGGCCACAAGGAAACTACGATACAAGGCACTGCGGTACGTATTGCTCGACGAAGATTTATACTATCGGACAATCGATGGCATACTGCTCAAATGTTTGGGCGCCGATCAAGCCGCAGTGGTTATCGGGGAGGTACACGAAGGAATCTGCGGCACACATCAGTCGGCACACAAAATGAAGTGGCTACTTCGCCGAGCCGGGTATTTCTGGCCGACAATGCTAGAAGATTGTTTTAAATACTACAAAGGATGCCAAGACTGCCAAAAGTTCGGCACAAGGCAACGAGCCCGGCGTCGGCCATGAACCCAATCATTAAGCCATGGCCTTTCGTAGGGTGGGGCATGGACATGATCGCCGATCAATCCACCTTCAAGCAAGGGGCACAAGTTTATACTAATGGCCACAGATTATTTCACAAAATGGGTAGAAGCGATTCCCCTCCGAAAAGTGGATTCTAAAGACGCAATCGAGTTCGTCAAAGAACACATCATCTACCGATTCGGCATTCCGCAAACGATAACGACCGACCAATGGTCCATCTTTGTTTCGGACGAATTCATTCAGTTCGCCGACGGCATGGGGACCAAGCTGCTTAACTCTTCGCCGTATTACGCGCAAGCCAACAGTCAGGCCGAAGCTTCAAACAAAAGTTTAATCAAGCTGATCAAAAGAAAGATATCCGAATATCCTAAACAATGGCACACCCGATTGCCGAAGCATTGTGGGCATATCGGATGGCATGTCACGGGTCCATCCAAGTTCCTCCATACAAATTGGTCTATGGACACGAAGCGATCGCCATGGGAAAGCGTCATCGGCTCAAGACGCATTCAGTTACAGGACCAACTCACAGCGACGACTATTATAACCTCATGATGGACGAATCGGAGGATCTCGCCTTATCCAGAATGAGAGCCCTAGAAAAAGTAACAAAAGATAATGAACGGGTAGCCAGACATTACAATAAAAAAGTCGTCCCTAAATCATTTGAGGAAGGCGAACTCGTTTGGAAGCTCATACTCCCAATCGGATCCAGAGATAACAAATTTGGCAAATGGTCGCTAAATTGGGAGGGGCCTTTCAAGGTCCTACATGCTGAAAGGACTAGATGGGGAGGTATTCGGAAGGGCCCTCAACGGAAAATATCTAAAGAAATACTACCCGAGCGTATGGATCAATGCGTGAGTCGGCTATCGCCACAGTAAGGCCGACCCACGACAGCCGATGCTTTACAAGGCATCGCCTTTAGGCACTCGCTTCCCCTCCCACACCCCATGATCGGCTCCGGACCCCGGCCGAGATCGATTGAACAATCGCGTCGGACTCACAAATTTTGTCGACATCGAAGCTATCAACAAAACTTGGGGGCATACACATACACATAGTCGAAAAGACCAACAGTCAAAGCCAATTTTTGACTAATCAAGCCAGGGAGTTGAAGAAACCTCAAGTCAGATGGAACCCAGGCACATTAAACCACATTTTATTTGGAGTCGGCGCGAGGCCGCCTTGGATTACATGTTTGCCAGTACTCCCTAATGGCCGCCGTGGCTCGTTCGACGGCCCGCAGCTTCCATTTCCAGAGCATCCAGGATCGATGCTCCAACCGAGTGACCCGATGTCGGCGGTGGTGATCGCAACTCGTTGGCGAGCCGGGCCCGCCTCCCTCCAGCCGGCTGAGGCGCGCGAGCGTCGGGTACGCCATGGGGGCAGCAGCCGGAATGCCACCGAGATGGAAAGGCGGCCTGGCCGCTGGGTGGCGAGCCTCCAACTCCCTAAAGCGCTTCAGGTGTGCCCTCACCCGTCGGTCCTGGCTGACCGACAGCTCGTATGACGTCTCCATGATTCCCTGGATCACCCGAAGCGGGTGCGGCGGCTGCAATGGATTCCGTCCCTGAGTTTTTGTAAAGAGAAATCGGTGAGAGTAGAGGAATTGAGAAACCACCTGGTTCACCGACGAACTAGAAGACGCCATGAGAAGCCTAGCCAAAGAATCAAAGGACTAGATGTTTCACTATCAAAAGTTCGTCGCTTTCGGCCGTGAGTTATTCGGAAGAGCCGGGGAAGCCCATTTATAGAAAGAAAAGATACGGTTCTTAGATGTGAAAGGACGCTGCCAACCCGGGAGTCAAAGAGACCATCATTAAGAGCGTCGGGAATCGTTGAAAGCCGCGACTCGCGCAGGTATGGATACCTATCGCCCGGGCTCACGGGTTCCCGGAGTACGATTCGAGGGTCGGCCTACGAAGACAGGGCGATGACGTAATCGGGTATTATCGGCCGATGGCTAGAGAGTCGATTAACCGAGAGATAGACGTTGAGTGTTGGGGCGTCACTTCTGAGCGGTTTCGAACTAAACGATACAAGCACTATTAATACAGGCTGTCCGGTTACATCACAAAGCACATGTTGGAGAAACACAAGCCGACCTCGTTGGGTCGGACATTTTACAATCTTCATTTCTTTAGAAAATCGGCTATCGCCGATAGAGCTGTCAGCCTAACCTGGTCGACCTTGCCGATTGCCCTGAGGTCATCGGCCTCGGACCCCGCCACCGATCGAGCACCCTGCACCAATCCCCGCAAATGCGCAACGGCCGCCCTGATACTTTGACGCTCAGCTTCAACCCTGGTCGGCAAATCGGCCATATACTCTTCATGGACGTCGATCTCGTTGTAATCTGGACGAGATCGGCTACCGCTGGTCCCGGCGGGCACGGAGTTGTTCGAGCTTGGCGCCGCTCTTTTTAGGCGGTCGAAGCGGCCTTTCGGGCTTCAATGGCGTTTTGGTCGATTTGATGGCAGCCGACCGCACCTCGACTCTCGCGCGATCAATGACTCGCTGCCGGGCCCGTTCGTATTTTAGCTGGTAGGCTTCCATGAAGGTCGCTGGCACGATGGCTTCAGCTACAGCATCCAAAAACAAAAACTTTTACCGCGCAAAACCAGAACACTTGCAAGTAAGGGCCGATAGATCGTTACCGATTGGAGTAGAGTGCAATGAATAGCCAATCGTGGCAATCCGATCCGGAACAGTAGCCGATTCCCTGAGACACTCCGATTCGCCAATCGCCGATTCGAGCCGTCCGGCCGCGTTTCACGCCTCGCTCCGATGCGCCCGACCGCAGCTCGATTCCACCACACCGATCGCTCCGATTGCAAACCCGATCCAAAGCCGATCAAGAGCGCGCAACGTAGCAGCGCCTCTACCGGTATCCACACGTCCGGGGGACAGAACGCCGTACACCCGTGTGCTAGCACGCGATGCAAGGCTAGGGTTTGGCTCGAAGTGGGGAGGGTTTCCGTGGAGATTGATCTCGGCGACTTCGTTGCACGCGATGCAATTGATGTCTATACAGCTCTCCACCCCTCCCTCCTTTATATAGAGTTGGCCGACTGGGACTAGTGGCCGATTAGGACTCTATTTTGAATCGAATCTCATCCGTATCTCATAGAGTTGGCCGCCCATACGTCGTAAGCCCATAGGACTCTATCCGATCGGATCCCTATCCGATCGAGCCGTATCCGAGTCCAACTCGAATATCTATTCTATCCCCTTAAGCGTGCGACCCCAGTAGGTTCAGGTATACTCGGTTTCGCTATAGTCTAACTTAGCCGATCGTCGGCTCGAGTCCAACTCACCGACCTCAATAGCGGCGCCTAGCAAGCACATATTGACACCATAGTATACAAGAATATAATATCGGCTCGAACTCCGTAATGTGTACACAAATCCCTTTGCCTCACGATACCGCTTAAGCTATAGGCAAGATGTGTGCCATCCCTTCAATAGCTTAACCATTCACTCGAACCGTATTGGATTATCCGTCCGTTGATTGACTCCTCAATCAACTTAGCATGGCCATGCATTTCCATAATCCATTACCTCGAGGGGCCTGTAGATATCTCTCCAAAGGAGGGGCAAATTCCATCTTGATCACTCACATCCCACTCCATGTTTCATAGCAAACCCGAAAACTACCTTTATAACTATCCAGCTTACGGAATAGCGTTTGGTAGTCCCAAAGTAGGCTACTACACATGTTGGAATCCATGGTGATCTCGGTCTAAGGACTTTGTACTCAACACTACCTCGAGACCAACTAATGGCACATTAATTCCCGTAGTGTCTCATGGTGGGTCTATCCAACAATGTGTTCTCTAACACATATGTCCATGTTTATTGATTTGGTATCTCCATACCCATGATCTATGAGACATGATCATCAATCAATAAACATGCCGATCTTAGAATCATATTTGTTCCAACAATATGACATATGATCGTGGATCGTTTAGAAATAGATTCATACATAAAGAGTCTCATAAAAAAGTCACGTACTTATTGATCAATACGAGATGTCTATTTCATGGAACTGAATAACACTTTATTCATAAATACATAAACATTGACGTGATATCCAACATCTCCATGTTGCCTCTAGGGCATATCACTAACAATCTCCCACTTGCACTAGAGTCAATCATGTAAGTATCTAATACCCATTGCTCTTGTGTGCGCCTCATGCTTCGGCCGAGGAGAGGTTTTGTCGCGGATCGGCTATGTCGAGATCCGTGTGCACTTTGCATATCTTGACATCACCTCTGTCCATTATCTCGCGGATGAGATGATATCGCCGAAGTATGTGTTTGGACTTCCGATGTGACCTCGGCTCCTTGGCTTGCGCAATGGCTCCACTATTGTCACAATAGAGAGACATTGGACCAGTCGTACTAGTCATCACACCAAGCTCGAAACGAATTTCTTGATCCAAATGCCTCCTTTGCAGCTTCCAAGCAAAGAATGTACTCGGCCTCCGTTGTAGAATCAGCACGGTATCCCGCTTGGAACTCTTCCACTGACCGCGCTCCGTTCAGCGTAACACGAACCCGCATTGCGATCTATAATCATCCTTGTCCTGCTTGGAAGCTAGCATCGGTGTAACCACTTACAACGAGCTCTTTCTCACCTCCATAGACTAGGAACATATCCTTAGTTCTTCTCAAGTACTTAAGGATATTCTTTACTGTAGTCCAGCTGACCTTCACCTGGATCCGATCGTATCCGCTCGTAGCACTCAAAGTGTACGAGACATCTCGGGCGTGTACAAAGCATGGCATACATGATGGATCTAATTGCCGAAGCATATGGAACCATACCCATCTTATTCCGCTCATCATGTGTCCGAGGACACCGATTCTTGCTAAGATTAATGCCATGTGACATGGGCAAGAATCCTTTCTTGGAATCATGCATGTTGAACCTTTTCAACACCTTGTCAATGTATGTACTTTGGCTTAATCCAATTAGCCTCTTGGATCTATCTCTATAGATCCGAATGCTCAATATGTATGTTGCTTCCCTAAGTCTTTCATGGAAAACTATTTTTCAATGAAGACTTGACGGATTCTAGCATAGGGATATCATTTCCAATCGCAATATGTCATCCACATATAAGATTAGAAATACAATTGCGCTCCCACTCGACCTTTTGTAAACACAGGCCTCTTCTTCATTTTTGATGAAACCAAACCCTTTGATTACTTCATCAAAATGAATATTCCAACTCCGAGATGCTTGCTTCAATCCATAAATGGATTTCTGTAGCTTGCATATCTTTCCAGCGATTCTGGATCGACAAAACCCCGAGGTTGTATCATGTATACATCCTCGCTTAGGTTTCCATTTAGGAAAGCCGTTTTGACATCCATCTGCCATATCTCATAATCGAAATATGCAGCAATCGCTAGGATAATCCGAATAGATTTAAGCATTGCGACGGGCGAGAAGGTTTCATCATAATCAACTCCTTGAATCTGTTTAAAACCTTTCTCCACCAATCGCGCCTTATAGATGTGAACATTTCCATCCATATCGGCCTTTTTCTTAAAAAACCCATTTACACTCAATGGTTTTGACACCATCGGTGGATCAACCAAGTTCCAAACTTGATTGTCGTACATGGATTCTATTTCGGATTTCATGGCTCCAAGCCACTTGTTGGAATCGGGTCCCACCATCGCTTCCTCATAGGTCTTAGGTTCATCGTTGTCCAACAACAATATATCACATTGTTCCGCACTGTACTGTCAGTGCACGACGTGATCTTTCGCACCTCCGTGGGGTGGTGTATCTACAACTGGGTGGCGCAACACTTTGCACCTCCCGTTGTAGTTCCGTGGTCGCCGAAACATTTTCGGTGTTTCTTGAACTTCTTCAAGATGCACCGCTCTCCACTAACCCTTCTTGAAAGAAACTCTTTCTCCAAGAAGACACCGTGTCGGGCGACAAACACTTTGCCTTGTTCCCGATTATAAAAGTAATATCCCTTAGTTTCCTTAGGATATCCCACAAAGAAGCACTTGTCGATTTGGGTGTGAGCTTGTCGACCGTAAACGTTTTACATAAGCTTCGCATCCCCAAATTTTGAGAAAAGACAAACTAGGGGTTGCCCCGTCCATATCTCATATGGTGTCTTTTCAACTCGACTTAGATGGAACTCTATTTAGTGTGAGCGCAATGTTTCAAGAGCATATCCCCGGAAGGATAACGGAAGATCACTTTGGCTCATCATCGACCGCACCATGTCCAACAAGGTGCGATTTCTCCGTTCCTCGACACTCCGTTCCATTGCGGAGTTCCCGGCGGAGTCAACCGTGGAACAATTCCATAATCTTTCGATGATTACCAAACTCTTGGCTCAAGTATTCCCCTCCACGATCCGATCGTAGAAACTTGATTGTTTTCCCTAAATGATTCTGTACTTCATTCGGAATTCTTTGAACTTTTCAAAGGATTCGGACTTATGCCTCATTAAGTAGATATAACCATATCTACTAAAGTCATCGGTAAAGGTAATGAAGTACGATAACCACCTCCGCCGTTGAGCTCATTGGTCCACATACATCGCATGTACGAGTGCCAACAAGTCACTTGCTCTTTCACCGTGTCCCGTGAAAGGTGCCTTTGTCATCTTACCAAGTAAACAAGACTCACATGTCTCAAATGATTCAAAATCAAAAGAGTGAAGCAATCCATCCTTATGGAGCTTCTCCATGCGTTTCTTATTTATATGGCCTAAGCGACAATGCCGATAAATGTGGGGTTTATGTCATTAGAGAGTTGCCTTTCGTATTAATGTTATAGATGGGAGATGCTTCAAGATTCAAAACGTATAATCCATTCACCAATGGAGCATGAAAATAGAACATATCTCCGAGATATATTGAACAACCATTGTTCATTGATCTAAAATCATATCCTTCCGCTTGCAAACATGAAGCGGAAATAATGTTTTGACATAGTGTTGGAACACAATAACAATTATTCAATTCCAAAACTAATCCCGAAGGTAGATGAAGTGGTACTATGCCGACAACAACCGTAGCAACGCTTGCTCCATTGCCGACGCGCAGTTCACCTCGCCCCTTCTCAATCCTCTACTTCTTCTCATTCCCTTCAACGATTTGCAAATATGAGCTACCGATCCGGTATCAAATACCCAAGAGTCGTAGGGTGAAGTAGCGAGATTAATGTCTATAACATTAATACCAGTAAGTCGTACTTTGCTTCTTTTGAGATCCTCCATGTACTTCTTGCAGCCCTCTTCCAAGGGCCTGTCTCCTTGCAATAGAAGCAAACGGCATCCGATGCCGCCGACCCCTTCTTGCCCTTTTCTTTGCATTGGAAGCACTCGCGATCTCATCGGAGTTAACTTCCTCTTGGTGCAAAGTTTCTTGACAGTGGTTTGCGCTTTGCCTTCGCATCATCATCACATGATGACCGTTTTTCTGGATACTCTCCTCAACCGCCTTTAGCATCCCATGCAATTCAGCCAAGGTCCTATCCATATTGTTCATGTGATAATTCAATATGAATGGCTCGAAGCTCTGAGGGAGCGACCGGAGAATCACATCGCAGCCAACTCTTGGCTAAGGGGAAAACCTAGTTTTTCCGCACTCTCAATGTAGCCAATCATTTTTATCACATGCGGATCTGACGGGATTCCCCTCAACAAGCTCGCACGCAAACAAGGACTTTGAGGTGTTGAACCTCTCGCCCGAGCTTGGTTCTCAAACATGCCACGCAGCCCCGAATAATAGTGTGAGCATCACGCTTCTCATATTGCTTCAAGCTCAGGGGGACATTGTAGCTAGCATGAGACAGCTTATGTCTAGGGCATCATTAGTGTGCTTCTCGTAAGCTCTCCGTGCAGCAGCAAAGTGGCATTATTAGGCAAATCCTCCGTGATAAGGTACTTCAAGAACGTACTCCTTACGCTCTTGCTTGAGAACAATTCTCAAGTTGCGATACCAATCCATAAAGTTTGTTCTATTTAATTTTTCCTTTTCGAGAATAGATCGCAAGTTAAAGGTACCGGTGTAGTATTAGCCGCCATTTATTCTACAAAGTAAAAACAAAGTTTAGCACAATGTTTATGCTATGTCTATTGTTAAACAATTTAACATTAGACTCCCATTACGTATTTTCCACCTTCCCTCTAGGTTACGTATTGGGTCAAGATCCACATGTTAATTAATTTTCTAGTGAGCTTTGACATCACTCGCTAGAAAATTAGTAACATCGGTAAGCAACACCTTGCTAATCACATCTCTATGTGACTCTTGTTGTTGGTGTGGCATCTCCATGCCCCGGCGCCAACCTATGCCCCAAGGCCCAAAACTGTTTTGATAGCCTTGTTAAGTAAACCAAATGCTCCTGCATGTATATGTTCCGACATATACCCCCTCGTGTTATGATAGAGAATGGCACTCGCTTAAGCGCACCCACCATTGACGAGCATAACGGTGACGGGTGCAACATTTGGAAGGGCATCATTACTACTTAATTTTGTGAGGGATGCTATCCTATCAAACAAACATATCACATATATGAAAGCAAGTAGAACAAAGATGAAATAGTATGGCCCCCTTCACATGGTGATCTCCATCTCCATGCCTGCACAGATCTCCATCTTCATCACCGTTCTTTCGAGTGCCGAATGCTTGATTTCTTCAAACTAAGCTACTACTAAAGAAGCTCTAATTGAAGATTACATCGACTCGCAGTGTCGTGAAAGAATATTACAAGCATTGCACGTATGAAAGAATATTACAGGATTGCACATATGAAAGAATATTACATGCATCACATGCATCTCATACATACAATAGGGCCATACCATCTCAAAGCATTCTCTCGCAAAACAAGTTAGGCGTAGAAACGTTTTCTACTTATCGCAGAGATACGGCATCGAGACGACCTATAAGGGGGTACGCACACGAAATTCATAGATCCAATCTATGAAATCGCTTATGGAAACCATATCGGCATAATCATATTATGCCGTCCCGATACACTATCAAGGGAGATGGTTTGCGAGGCGCGAGGCAGCACAAAAGTCGACTACGAGATAGCTTCGTATAATCACATTATACCGTTCCGATACACTATCAAGGAACACTATCTCGAACCCAACTCAAACCGAGTTATTTGGAAATTGCTTCGACGTAATCACATTACGTCGTTCCTGGGCACACTATCAAGGAACGCAATTACCATCTACTCTCCTCAACATCCCGTGAAACCGATTGATCTAATCAACCCGTGCGCAAAACTTGTTCCGCATCCAATCTAAAACCCAAACTAAGCAAGAATAGCTCGATACCACCGAAGGGTTACGCGGAGGCTACGCTTAGCCAAAAACAAAAACTTTTACCGCGCAAAACCAGGAACACTTGCAAGTAAGAGCCGATAGATCGTTACCGATTGAGTAGAGTGCAAGCGGAATAGCCAATCGTGGCAATCCGATC